>JANHZU010010352.1:280820-297832 GCA_032468055.1 Acrochordus granulatus | reverse complement strand
GGGTCAGTTGTGGGTCTGAGGCTGAGTGGTACAGTTTTTCACTGGTTCAGTTCCTTTCGCCAAGGCCAGTCTTAATTGGTGTTAATAGGGAGAGAGAGGTCCAATCCTTGGCTGCTACTTTGTGGTGTGCCTCAGGGCTCAGGACTTTCTCCTCTCCTTTTTAACGTCTACATGAAACCACTGGGTGAAATTATCTGTCGCCATGGGATGAGGTATCATCAGTATGATGATACTCAGATTTACATCTCCATCCTGGTGACCCAAGTGATGCTGTCTTAGCCCTAACTAGTGTCTAGAGGCTGTTAGGGTCTGGATAAGGGGCAACAGGCTTCAGTTGAACCCTGGCAAGACTGAGTGGTTTTGGGTGTCTGGGGGTTCTAGATCTGGGAGTTTAACATCTTTAAGTCTGGATGGGGTGGCACTGCCCTAGTCAGACCCTGTGCACAATCTGGGGGTTTTCCTGGACTCACAACTCCTGCTTGAAGAGCAGGTGGCAGTCGTGGCTAGGAGGCCTTTGTGAAACTTCATGTTGTGCGCCAGTTGCATCCTTTCCTGGATCAGGAGTCCCTATGCTCAGTCACTCATGCCCTCATCATAATCATTGGATTATTGAAATATGCTCTAGATTGGGCTATCTTTGAAGAGCATCTGGAGGCTACAGCTGGTTCAGAATGTGGCTGCATGGATGATTTTAGGGACCCAGAAAACAGCCCTCATAACACCTTTATTACACAAGTTGCATTGGCTGCCAGTTTGCTTCTGGGTGCAATTCAAGATGTTGGTTTTGATCTTTAAAGCCCTTCAGGGCATGGGACTGGGATATCTGAGGAATAGAGGCCTTCTTCGGATCCCAACAGCCAAGGAATTTTGTTTGGTGGGGTCAAGAAGAAAAGCCTTTTCTGCAGTAACTCTTGCTCTGTGGAACATCTTGCTCCCAGAGGTGAGGTCTGTGCCACTCTTATAGCCTTCCATAAAGCCCTGAAGACCTGGTTCTGCCAGCAGCTTGGGGCTCCAATGGGGATACAACATCATGGAGGTAGCTAGTAGCTTAGCATTATCCTCCTTCCCCATTTATTTGTTTTTGCTCCTACCCTCTCTGTCCTGCTACATTTTATTTAATTTTAGTAGTTTTTTTAACTGTTTTTATTTATTGTATTTTATGTTTTTGTTGTGAGCTGCCAAGAGTCTTTTTTAGTTCGGCAGCATATAAATTTAATAAATAAATAACCATTTTCCAAGCATAGCAAAATTGCAAAAACGTCTTGCACACCAAATTTAAAAAAGGCAACTGGACTTTTATTTTTAGATGTTACAGAGAAACTTTTCAACTCCAATCCAGGAGTCTTCTTTAGTCTCATAAAAAAAGAACATGATCTGAAATATATGGTTACGTTTCCTAAAAGTGCGGCAGGAAACTGAAACCCAATTCCCTGGTTCTCATGTAACAATCAGGAGTAAAGAAAGAGGTCTTGAGGTTTCAGTTTAATCACCTTTGCTCTAGCCAAAGGTCAGTTTTGCATAGTGCCGAAGTGGGGTTGTAAATAGGGGGCAATTGAAATCTTATCCTTCCCTCCTTGTTAATTGAAGGATATAAAATCTTAATGCATAAGCTTTCTTTTCTCACTCTCAAAAGCCAGTTGGTTTCTCTATCAAGAATTTGAAATCTGCAAACTTGGATGGAGTGTTATTTCTCTCTAGGGTGAAGACATACAGTTGATGTTTCTGAAAAAATGTGTTGATTGAATCTCTTATATAATTTCTGTTCAGTTTCTCCAATGTAAAATTCTGAACAAGCTTCATTATATTGAATGGCATAAATGACATTTGCCCGTGTTTGGGACACCTTTCTTTTTCCAAAGTGGTTTTCCATTGCCTTCCTCCTAGAGTTGAAAGAGAATGACTGGTGGCCTACCTGGCTTTATGCATAAGGCAGGACTAGAATTCAAGTTTCCTTGCTCTTAGTTTTTAATCACCTTTAGGACTGGACCAAGCCCAGGAATAAAGTCTGGCTTAAAGACAGGAAAGGAAAGGCAAGGAAAAAGAGGATACTTCTAAGTGGATATTTTGTGATTGGCTCATCCTCCATGGCAGCCCCAGCAGGTTTGTTGAATGGAAAAGAATTGGGGAGATACCTCAGCAGTAAGATAAATAAGGCTTTAAAGGTCAAATCCAGCACTTCAGATTGACCACTGACAGTGAAAGGAGCCAGTCTGAGGCGCAGAGCAGAGGTGTGATGCCCTCACTTCAATACCCACCAACAGCTTCTGCCACATCTTGGACTAGATGAAGTTTCTGTGCGGTCTTCAAAGGCAACCCATGTAGACTGCATTCTAGATGAGTAGTGATGAAGGAATGATGTACTGTTGGATAATAGGATGATTAAGAATAAAATATACTTTTTTGTATTTCTTCTAGAATAAACTGAACTCATATTCTAATCAAATCAAATTAAATCTTTATTGTGGTCATAGGCCAGCATAGGAAGGATTTCTAAAGTACCTGGCAAGAGAAGTATCATTATCCTGAACTCATATTCTAACGAGGCTCAATCTTTTCTTCAGTACTGTATTTGTAAAATTATTGTCTTTTTTGTGATTTTTTTCCAAATTCTAAAAAAAAGTTCAGCAATGTATCTTAAACATCTTAATCTTTTAATTATTTTTGTGTCATAATTTAATAACATTAATAACTTTCTCCATAATTACAACACTTCAATTTTTTTTCTCAGTGGATTGATGAAAATAGTAAAGTTTTACAAATGTTAATTGATGTAAAATTCTCAGAAGATTCTATTTTTAAAAAAAAATGATTGAAATCTGTTCAACTTTTGACATATTTTACACTTGGGTATATTGTTAAATTCAGTCTTGAAACCAAATGGACATATACCTTTCTCTCACCTTTTCATTTCTACTAGTTGTGAAAAGTTTTAGGAGAACAATATGATGGAACCATGTTTGTTTTCCTACAAGGCAGAGTTCAACATGGACATTAATATTCCTCATTAGCTGAAGGAGACTGGATTGAACACGGGTGCAGCATCAGCAGGAACCCTTTTCTTTTCTCCCAAGTGCTGACAAACATAGAAACATTCAGTATCTCTTCCCCCAAGGATAAATGATTCATAATGCCATTCTGATTGTTGAAAAGGAAGGGTAGAAATATGAAAGGCCTGTTAGCTCTCTTCCTGATGGGAAAAATACCATAATAATAAACCACCTTGTCACAATAATTATAATCTTGCATAAATTTGTTTATTTAGATTTAAATCACACTGTATCGTAATTTTAATCACAATTAAAATAACATGAGTATTTCAAACTTTCCAACGTTAAAGTACTGTTATTAATAAAATGGAACCAGCCCTCTGACGATATTTAAAGCCAAATTTAATAAGGCCACTTAAGTTTCAACAAAGCTGATCAAAACATGGCTTTTCCAAAAAGCAGTTGGAGAAGGTCACCATTTCTAAAAACTGCACTTTTTTGTTTTCTGCTGCAGTCATAATTTAATCTTTTATTTGCATTTTCTTTTTAACAGTTAATTTCTGTAAGTTAGAGTGCAACTGGTTTCAGGTGGTAAGATGAATTTTATAAACAAAATAAAACATAAATAATCCAGTAACTCCTTTGGCCTTTTCTATTTAAACACAACCACTATTTATTTGTGCATCTATGTAGAGAGCTAATTTGAGATGCACTGACATTTCCCAGGATAATTTTGCAGAGGGTTTGTGTGCGAGAAGCAATATCAAGTACATGTTTATATGCAGTGGAGTTAAGTCTTTGGAATATAATCAGTCACAGCTTCATGTACTTGCCCATAACTCAGCAGTAACAACATGAAGTTGCTGCTTGGTTTTACTTTAGAAATCAGCTGCCTCCATTCTGCTAAGATTTGAAGTCTATTGTTAAGGCAGCCGTTTCTTGTTCTATATTGTTCTCCAGACATCAGTCCCTGCAGTTTCCTCTTTATCATCTTTCTTTTATTCCTCCCACAATAGGGACTGATGAAGACACTTACATTTGTAGACCTTTGTAAAACAAAATATTTCCAAGGCTAGCTGGGTAATGTTGCAGTTAATTGAAAGCCGTTTGTGGTCCACTGCTGTTTCTTCTTCTTGCAATGTTAGGGAAGGCTATTGGGGAAGTCTACGATTATTAAACAGGAGGAGATATTGGGGGCCAAGCTTCTGACTAAAAGAGTTGACTTTTGTCTGTCAATTTTAACAGCTGTATAGACAGGCAGTATTTACTGCTGGTTGATGACATTTTTTTTTGGAATCAACAGATGAAGGAGAAGAGGTAACAGAGCCAGGGAGAGGAGTCAAACAAAGGAGTCTCTGTGTATCCACAAATAACCAAGGCCCAGCCCTCCCTGATGGTTGTTGAACTTTTATCTCAGGTGTTCAACCACTAGTTGAGCAAATTCTTGTAAACAGGCAGGAACAATAAATCTGTTGTTTGAATCTTGGTACTTGGGTCTGGTCTTGCATGCCTGATAATAGCATTCAGAATAAGGTGAAATTTATCCATTATATGGATAACAAAGATGAAGTAGGAAGACAGTTGGTTTTATCAGCTTGGATCATATATTGCTGGTCTGATAGAGAGTGCTTTTTTTCTATGACCTGCCCTCTCAACCCATCAGTGCTATTTGCAACACAGATTGGAAAGCATGCAGACTTGCTTCCCAGATCCAGCAATGGCGCCAATCTGGTCACATGACTGGGAAGGAGGCTTAGGTTGGTGGAGTTGTCTGCCTCATTTCTCTCCCCTGTAGATGCATGGCTGGAAATGAAATCGAGCAATTCCCTGCAATGGTGTTGTGGTGGGATGAATGCTAGTCAAAACGAAATCTGGCTGGCATTCGGGAGTTCCATTCGGGAGATTGCACTAACTTTCACTTTTAAGAAAACAGCAGAAAAGCTTCCTTATTGTGCTTCTATATTGGCTAATCAGTCGTATCTGAGAAAGAGGCTCTTCTCTTCAAGGTTGTAGGTTCTGGAAGTTAGAAATCACAATTGAGGTTTGTCAGATCAGAAATTCTCCCCCCAAAACATACTTATTTATATATTTATCAAATTTATACAGCCGCCCATCTCACAAGAAGTTATTTCTGGTTCACTGACCTTCTTATTTGAGGAATTGGAAGTTATAAATTTTACTGAAAGAATGACTAGACAAAACCCAAGAGCTGGTAGTTTCACTTATCCTGTTGCTCAGATTCAGTCATTGGATAGTATTTGTAGGTGCAGTGAACCCATTCTTCAACATCTGACATGCTGTCAAGGTTCACTTAAGATTTTGAGTTGAAACAAGGGCAATGGTTATTCTTTTCTAGCTGAGTTGGTTAGATAGCATTGTCAATGTGATGTGCGTGGGCTTGGGTGGACTCCTGGAGGCAGTGCAGGATAGGAAGGCCTCGAGTGTTGTGGTCCATGGGGTTGTGAAGAGTCGGACACAACTGCGTGACTGAACAACAAGCTCCAA
This sequence comes from Acrochordus granulatus, assembly GCA_032468055.1. Lineage (NCBI taxonomy): Eukaryota > Metazoa > Chordata > Lepidosauria > Squamata > Acrochordidae > Acrochordus > Acrochordus granulatus. The sequence goes on along the minus strand of JANHZU010010352.1, from coordinate 292,340 downwards.
AGGCATTAAAAGGTATAAGCCCTGTATTTGATTCTTACCACTAGTTAAGCTTATAAATATTTCACATGGAACAGAACACAGATATGAAATTTATCCATCTTTGTATCAGCAGTGCTAAGGAATATACTAACTTCTACAGAGATAAGGTTGAAGCATTTCACAGTGTTTTGGTTGCAAGCACTGTATGCTCATACCTGTTAGGGAATAAGCTCATGAATGGACAGCTGTGAGATATTGCATTACTGATCACAAAATGAATTTCTTTAAACATTTGGCACAAAAGTGAAAAAAAAATGTAATAAGAAGCCATTGCAAGCCATTCTGTATGAGTCACACTTGACTCAAAAGAGACTTTACAGGTAAACTAAGGCAAATTCTTTCGCAGGATGCATTCATTGGCTTGCTATGAGAGCATTTCATCAATGTTCAGTCTTCCTGTCAGGCTGACATCAAGCTGAAATAATTGTATCCTATGAAAGGAAGATGGATGTCTTATAAGAATGGTAGAAATAATTTAAGGGAAGAAAATAAAGCAGCTGGAGTGTAGGGTAAATCTCATCTTCCCAAATCCATATCATTTCCAAAAGTTAAGTTACCTTGGGGTTGAAAATTCATTGTTTTATATACAGTCCTGGCCAAAAGTTTTGAGAATGACACAAGTATTAATTTTCACAGTCTGCTGCTCCAGTGTTTTAAGATCTTCTTGTCAGATGTTACTATGCTATACTGAAGTATAATTACAAGCATTTTCAAAGGCTTTTATTGACAATGACATTACGTTTATGCAAAGAGTCAATATTTGCAGTGTTGACCCTTCTTTTTCAAGACCTCTGCAATTCGCCCTGACATGTTGTCAGTCAACTTCTGGGCCACATCCTGACTGACGGCAGCCCATTCTTGCAGAATCAATGCTTGGAGTTTGTCAGGATTTGTGGGCTTTCTTTTGATCACCCGCCTCTTGAGGATTGACCACAACCTCTCAGTGGGATGAAGGTCTGGGGAGTTTCCTGGCCATGGACCCAAAATCTCAATGTTTTGTTCCCTAAGCCACCTTTGCCTTATGGCAAGGTGCTCCATCATGCTGGAAAAGGCATTGTTTATCACCAAACTGTTCTTGGATGGTTGGGAGAAGTTGGTCTTGGAGGATGTTTTTGTACCATTCTTTATTCATGGGTGTGTTCTTAGGCAAACTTGAGCCCACTCCCTTGGCTGAGAAGCCACCCCACACATGAATGGTCTCAGGATGCTTTACTGTTGGCATGACACAGGACTGATGGCAGCACTCACCTTTTCTTCTCCAGACAAGGTTTGTTCCGGATGCCCCAAACAATCAGAAAGGGGATTCATCAGAGAAAATGGCTTTACCCCAGTCCTCAGCAGTCCAATCCCTGTACCTTTTGCAGAATATCAATCTGTCCCTGATGTTTTTCCTGGAGGGAAGTGGCTTCTTTGCTGCCCTTCTTGACACCAGGCCATCCTCCAAAGTCTTCGCCTCACTGTGTGTGCAGATGCACCCACACCTACCTGCTGCCATTTCTGAGCAAGCTCTGCACTGGTGATGCCCCAATCCCACTGCTGAATCAATTTTAGGAGATGGTCCTGGTGCTTGCTGGACTTTCTTAGGTGCCTTGACAACAATTCTTCACAATAACTGAACCTTTCTCCTTGAAGTTCTTGATGATCCGATAAATGATTGACGTAGGTGCATTCTCAGTAGCAGCAATATCTTTGCCTGCAAATCCCTTTTTGTGCAAAGCAGAAAAGATGACTGAACATCTTTCCTTGCAGGTAACCACGGTTAACAGAGGAAGAACGATGATTTCAAGCACCACCCTCCTTTTAAAGCTTCCAGTCTCTTGTTCTAACTCAGTCACCATGACAGAGGGGTCTCCAGCCTTGTCCGTGTCAACACTGACCTTTGTGTTCACGAGAGAATCCCTGACATGAATTTAGCTGCTCCTTTTGTGGCAGGGCTGAAGCGCAGTGGAAAGGTTTTTTGGGGATTAGGTTCATTTTCATGGCAAAGAGGGACTTTGCAATTGATCTGATAACTCTTCATAACATTCTGGAGTATATGCAAATTGCCATCACACACAGTGAAGCAGCAGACTTTGTGAAAATTAATATTTGTGTCATTCTTAAAACTTTTGGCCAGGACTGTACTTTGTGTAAGGGCCACTAATCAGTACCACCACCACAAGCTGCTAATGATGGACAAGCTTCTGACAGCCATCATTAAAGAACCCCACACTTCAACCAGATCATGACAATCTTTTCCATCTTTTTATTTGAATTAAACAGATGTCCACAAAGATATTCCTTCAGTGTGGGATAAAAGTAGAGGTCGTATGGTGCTATATCTAGATAGTATGGTGGATGTGGTAAGATAGAGATCCAACTTCACTATAGCCTCATGATTGTGAAGTGTGAAATGTAGTGCTGTTCTGCAGCAAAACTTTCAGTTATTGCTTCATGGTTGTTTGAAAGTTTTGAGTGTTGAGTTGCTAATGGGTGCCAGATTCAAGGAAATTCGTATGAATAACAAACATCTGCACTAAAATACATATAATCATGAAGCCTGGGTTTTGAGTTTTTTTCTTAAATGAAGCTTCATGATGATATTTCCATGCATCAATATCTTTGTTCATAATGATGAGACCAAATATTGTCTTTATCACAATGCTGTTAAGAAACTCCACATCTTCATTCTCAAAATGTGACAATTGATGTCAAATTTCAGCTCTTGAATCTTTCTTCTGTCTGCATGGAAGGAACACAGACTTTCCAGTACTGAAAAACAATGTGACTGCATGTTTCTATGAAGCAGCAAACTTAAAAGCAGTTTCCTTTTGACTGATCCACAGCTTGTCCTTAACAGCTTCTTCCGTCTTTCTGCTGTGAAACTTGTTGATTGATATTACAGGTTGTCCACTTTGTTGTCCACTTTGTTCTTGATCCCACAAATCAGCACTTCCTTATTAACCATCTTTACATTTTTTTTGGCCCAGAGATGCACAGTGTTCATGTCAACACAATCATCACTATAAACTACATTTGGCAAAGAATTTTACCCTGAGGGATTCCTTTGAAAATAAAAAGTACAATGCATGCTCACCAGGCATGGTGTCATTAACAGTTCTGGAACATAGCTTGAGCTGAAAAGCAACTGGAAGACCAGGCTAGATGATGCCTGTCCTTCAGATGCAAAGAGGGACTCTTGGGAGTCACTCCACAAGCTCTTGAGGAGAAATAGGGATCCTTCTTAAATTGGGCGTCTGTTGATTAGAGAGCAGGAAAGATAAGTCCAACTTTTGCCTTTTCATCTAGCAACACCAACCTGGTCTTAGCTTTTACTTTGCTTACTATTTTTTTTTCCCACTCTCTTGGTCAATTTCTGGAATGCTAAGGGATCAGCTCTGTGTGGATTACATTTTTGCTCTATCTTTTGCTTGATGGTATGAGAGGTCTGTGCTGATAAGCTGTGTTGGTTGTCTCCAAATGTGGCACTGTGTACTATGGCCAAACATCTCCACTTTGGTCTTGTCTGTCCAAAGGACAGTGTTCCAGAAGTCTGGTGATTTGTTCAGGGGCAACTTTGCAAACTGAAGCCATGTTGCCATGTTTTTTTTAGAGTGAAGAGGCTTTCTCCTGGTAACCATTCTAAATAAACCATACTTGTTTAGTTTTTTTCTGATTGTACTGTCATGAACTTTAACATTTAACATGCCGCGTATGGCCTGTAGAGTCTGAGATGTAAGTCTTGGATTGTTTGCAATTTCTCTGAGCATTGCACAGTCCGACCTTGGGGTAAATTTGCTGGAACATCCACTCCTGGGAAGATTGGCAACTACCTTGAATATTTTCCACTTATGAATAATTTTCCTCAATGTAGAATGATGGACTTTGAATTGTTTGAAAATGGCCTTATAACCCTTTACTTAGATCTAAGATCATTCCTGATGCATTGTGTTAACACGTTCTGGAGACCAGCAAACTCCTAAAATTTGGCTTTTATAGAAGTAGTCCCACTTGATGATGATCAATTGATCAAGGGCATTGATTTGCAGCACCTGGCTGCTACTTAGCCCTTCATACCTATGGAAGCAGTAAGGGTGTCCGTAGGTTTTCACAAATGGCTTCTCCATTTTTTTGTAAAATAAATGATGACATGCTGTAATAGGTCATGTGTTGTTATTCATCTGAGGTTGTATTTACCTACTTTAGAGAACTACTAAGGACAGATGATTTTTACTATGTCCTGGTAGGTGAAACCATAGAACTCAAAGAGGGTGTACTTTCTTCTTCACATGACTGCATATAGTTTTTATTATATTAACCTGAATGGATTGAGAGAGAGGAACATATTTTTCTTTCTTTTTATATTGATTCATAGATAGATATTCATATGGAGTTGGGTTTATAGCAGCAGGAAAGGATTGTGTTTTTTAGTTTTTTTCTCTCCTTTTTTGGGTTGTGTATATGACAGTATTTATATTTTAGATTTTGTCATTAGTTACACTGTTTTTTGTTATTGTTTTTGTATTTTTGTTGAAAAGTAATAACATTTTTTATTTAAAAAAAGGAAATAAAAATGCAATTATGGCTTATTGTGTAAAGTACACTGTTGAATATTCACTGTAGGCTTCCATTTGACCAGTAGTAACAACATAATTTTTTCTCACAACTTCTCATCAATGAGATGAAGTAATATGGCAGTTTCTAGTGTGTCAGAACTGCTATCTGTTGGCTTTTTATAAAATTGGATATATTACTCAACCTCATTTAGGTTTTTGTATTTTACTTTTGGGGATCAGCCTAGGTTAGTTAGCTACCATCACTATAATGCATCACAAACACTTTTAATTTTGTACATAGACTGAGAAGATATTAGGTTGCATACTTTTGTGATTGCACTTGGATAAGAACTTCATCTTTGAGAATATCTCTCACCAGAGGAATTACTGCAAGCTTGTATGATTAATGACAGGGTTAGAAAACAATTTTAATAGTTCTTCCAAGGATGCCCCAGTGAAATAGACTTCTGACAGTCGGGTTGACCTTCTGGGCGTACTCCAGTCTGTCCAACCTGAAAGATTTGGATCATTTTTATTGATGACTACTCTTATTTACTTCAGCCTTATGAAAAAAATAAAAAGGCTTTATAACTTCCTGCCCAAAGTACAGAAATGTAGACCTTAACAAAGTTTATACATCATCTCAGAGTTCTTTTTGTTAGATGGAAGGTTTAAGGTTTACATTTAATAGAAGTAAAATGAAATAAGAGAAGCTTCAGCTTTGAAAAAAAGGCTAGGAAAGGTTTTAATGAGAAATTCTCTTGTTAAGTCAGTGAAGCAGTTTATTGGAAAGAGAAGTACCAGGAAAAAAAAAAGAACATTACACAGAGAATTCCAAATAAAACTCATATAGTCAGCCTCATTAAAATGAATTGCTTATTACTCACTTGCTAGAGCATTTGGGTTTTTGATTTGTTCAGAGATAATTGCATGATTGGAAGGATCATCTGTATCTCCAGTGTGTTCCTTTCTTACTATCAATTTTATGGAAATTGGATGATAATTGAAAATCACTAGTTTTGCTATTGGACTGAGCATTTATTTGAAAAATGAAATATAAATTTAATTTGGGCTTCTCAGCATGGATTCATCTTGACAGATCCTTAAAGGGACACTGCTCTATCATATCAAAATGGGGCGCAACAGAACATTGAGGGACTAGTACCGACATTTTGAATCCTGTCCATTGCTATGATAAACACAGAAAACGTAGATGCCTCTGTTGTTACTATTTTTGCTGCTAGTATGGCACAAAACGTGGCTTATTTGATACTTGGGTAACATTACAGCTGAAATAAATAGATCACTGGCATTGATTAATGACAAGAGGATGTAACTTTTAAGTTCCTCTTCCTGTTTCTTCAAGCTCTTGAAAAAGCCCATATAATTCTGAAAGTGAAATGTGCAGAGTGAAAAATTGCTTGAAAGCACAGAGCAATCAATAAATGAAGGGAAACTTTATTTTTTTCCCTTTAGGTCACTAGTTCAAATGGAACCCAATAATGAAATGTGATTAATCTCTGATGGCACTTCGGTTAATAATTCAGCGGCACTTGGGGGTCTCTGTTTAGTTCTTTGCCAACTGTTGCCCAGGACTCAATTGACACTAATTTGAATTTATTGGCAACGAGAAGTTCAAAATGATTTGCTTCTTTCTCTCTCGAAAAATTGACATTGGCAGACATGGGGATGCGGATGTTGGCAAGAGCAAGTTTTATAGTAGTTAGGGAACCAAACAAAATCTTTATAAACTGTATAACTAATCCAGTAGATGGCACTATGTGAACCTGTTAAAATCAAGTGCTGTAAATAGTTTTTCAAGCAGCCTAACAGCAACCTGCATCTAGGACTGAAATTGCTTCATCCCTATCAAGTATATAGGGCATGAGTAACGCTAAAAGCAATTATATCTGTTGGCCTAATCTGTGTAAGAAAATGAGCAGTGCTGATTCAGGATTAATGTACTATTGTTAAATGAAACAACAGTAACTAAACAGTAATCATAAAATATTCATAAAGAGTCTTTTTGGGTGTGTGCCATAATAAATTTAAATTTTTGGCTTATCAGTTTTGAATTACAAGTGGTTGATACTTGATGGCTAAATATTCCAAAAATATTATTTAAGGAGGCTTTTGTAAAATGAAGCCTGTTACTTAATAATTTAAAATTTTCACTGCAGTTTTATTTTTTATCAACTTAAAAGATCCCAAAAGTACTTAGATTCACAAGCTTCCATGTACGGAAGTGCTTATGGTACCACCTATTATCCCCACAAAACTTGAAAAAGAGGGATAAGTAAACTTGACTGCTACAATAATTGGCTTATTAATAATAAAGCCTTTTCAGTAATGGAATTAGAAAAGTGATGATTAAATGTACATTTTGAGCAATTTTTTATTAATAAATATAGTATTCACTTCTTACAAAAAAAATCTGAGAACTTCCTCAAATATAACAACGTTTTGTTTCCTTCAAAAAGGGCATTTCTATACTTTGCCGTGATATAGGCTATGACTGAGAAATGGTGATGATCCTGACGTGAAGCGACTTTCCCCAAACTTGGTATTCTCCATATCTACTAGATTACAGTTCCCATCAGCCTCAGCCAGCATGACATCAATTCGAGGCATATTTTGGTCTCTCTGAAGAAACCTCCAGACCTATAAGATGCTGCAAACCTCAACAGCACTCTTTTTTTCCAAACTATATTTGCAGAACACAAAATATTCCCATTTCATTACAGATTTGTAAGGAAGTGTGTCCCTCATTACATGAAAAACCACAACCACAACCCCCTTCCTCGCTCCTACGGGTGGTCTCTGTCTTCTCCAACCTCAGGACCTCCGCCAGGGGCCAGGGAGCGCGAGGGCGCCTCGCAGCATCTCGGCTGTTCCCGCCACTGCCCTCTCCTGGGCAGAGAGCCCTGAGGCCGATCCTGGGGTCGGCCGGAGCCCCTGCCTCGAGCGCCCCTGCTGGCGCCGAGAGCGCCTTGGCCTTCACTTCCACATCCGCCGTAGGTCCTCCCGCTGCGCCTGGTACTCTCCGGCTTCTCGTGCCCCTTCTCCCTGGGGTTGCTCGGCACCGCTGCCTCCGTCGCCACCGATGCCTTCCGGTTCTTGCCTCCAGCCCTGATGTCTGGCCGACTGGCCAGCGCCTACCTCTGTGGACGGTTTGAAGAACGGAGAGAGACCCTTCGTTCCGCGATTTGGTTTCAAGGCCGGCTTTGTACTGTGGATTTCAGCTTCTCAAAGCAACGAGCTGCCTCCTCCTCCTACTTGGAAACTTTTCTCAGTAGTGATATTTTTGTGAATGGCCAGCTCAGGAATTCTGCTGGGAATCGCAGTGAGGGGCTCATGTGGAAACACCGTGGGTGCTCGTTGCTGCACGAGATAAACACCGACGTTATTTGCTGGGCTCCTCGCAGAGCGGACAGGCTTGGCGTTGCGCTGTCACTGCTCCTCCCACCGCTACAAAGGGACCCTCAGTCTTTTCTTTGTTCTGTTTGCCTGGAGTCACTGCTTCTTAATGAAGCAATCTGCTTATTCAAACAGTGACTGGATCATATCCAAATATGACTCAGTGGGAAATCCGTTCATTTTCTTCCTTGGTTTGCTTTGTGATCGTATCCGGCCATCGCTAATAGATCTGAACATCTTCTAAAAGGGCTCGTTTTAGCCCCATCTGTCCACCAAGGAAGTGTTTCCGTAGAGTCTTCAGGGAAGGAGACATCTGAGGTTTTGAAAGTCTGCTGAGTTTGATAGATATAAATGATATAGACACACATGCACGCAAAAATATACAAATGTACTACATATACATCTCCACGCTCACTGCAAGAGGGTATGAAATTGAAATATTTCCATTTAACATGAAATCAGAACTGCTTCAGACATTAACACTTCGAACAGTTTCCTAAGCCGGGGGTTCTCAAATTCTGGATCAAGATCTGAGGGGCTTGGTCATTCGCAAATCTGAGGGGAGGATGTCTGAAAGTGGGGGGGAGGCTTGTGCAAAGCTACGGAGGTCCTAGCGGTCCTGTCCTGGTCTGCCCAGATAAGCCAAAGGAAGCGTTGCGGCCCCCATTTCGACATCTGGAGAACAAGACGTGGGCGCTGTCTTTGCCACGTGGGAGTTGCAAGGCGGTGATGCCTGCTGCTAAAGGTGGCTTCCATTTCTGCACTCACAGCCTCACGAAGTACGTATAGGAAGGCGAGGAGCAGTGTGCACCCCTTGAGAGGTAGACCACGTAGCTTCATGAAATGGGACCTCTGGGAGCCAGAAATCTTCACTATAGAGCAGACGAACCTGACTGCCTTTTTGGCTACACCAGCACTTTGCATCCATACCTCTGCTAGGGGATGGAGGGCAGTGCTTAGGCGTCTCTCCACTGGCCCCTCGTCTCCCGTCTAGGCTATCTGGAGAGGCGTAAGTCCTGGGGGTGGGCTGAGCTGCAGTTGTGCCTTGCATTTCATAGCCAAGATTGCTTCGGTCTTCGGTTTTGAGTTGTTAGAGCCAAACACACTTCAGAAGCCCTGCTCTCCTCCCCTATGGAAGTCTTAGATAGTTACATTCTGGTTAGATTGCAAAGGAAGACAATACTTTGCGAAACCACAGCACCATCCATAGAAGGGGAGGGCAGTTTGTATGGAAAGGAGACGGAAGGCTCCAATCTCCAATTTCCTCCAGCCTTCCCTGAAGGCTGCGTATCAAGGGAGGGCATCTCTATATTCCGGAAGGCGAGTGCACTGCTGGGAGAGGCATTGCAAAATTGGATGGGAATAAGACGGACAAGGGAGGTGTGCATTGGCTGTGATGAGAAAGAGAAGAGGAAAAAGGCATCTAGGAGGCACTGGTGGGCTCTAGAACGGAAGACGGAGGCACAGGATGACCTGCAGACGATTCCCCATAACTCCCATTTTTTCAACGTAAGGTTCATGGTTCGGGAGCAAAGATGTGCAAGAAAGGCCTTAGTGTCTTTCCCATAATGAAAATGCACTAAGGGAGAGGGAGGTAACAGGTATAAAGTATGCAGGGGAAGGAGAATCGCATTTGCTAGCGCTTGGGAGCCAGTAGTATTTCTCTTCTCTTCCTAATTTTGCTCTAAGAAGACCGTCACTTGAATCAGGACATCCAATTTTCATCCACAGATCTTATCTTTACACAGAGTGCTGTCTTCTCAAAGCGGAATATTGGGCAGGATAGCTGTACCTTTCTACATGATGATCCACACAGCATTTTAGTTTTCCATGTGCAAGGCATTATTCAAGGAGTGTTTAAAGTGTGACCAGAACAGTAATGCATTCAAGTTCAAAACTCCAGCTTGTATGCATTAGTGGATAAGAATGAAGAAAGAAACCCTACAGCATGAATGTTGAATAGCTGGTGCGCTCGGTACTACCTGGGAGGAGACGATCGTCTCCCACAGGATGCATTTCGCAGACATGCCCGTGAGGTGGTTTGCCACTGCTGCCTTCAGTTTTTTGGACTTCTCAGTCTAACCTAAAGTGGTGGTCTTTGCTGGTGATTTTGCGTCCAGTGCTAATTAAGACAGTCAACTAACCCTGGCTAGCTTTCTGGGCTCGGCCAAGATTGGCTAGATGCTGCCGCCTAAGCTGGGCTTTCAGCACTCGCACACCTCCGGCAGATAAAGCAACACAAAGCAGTGCAGAGAGCGAGCGAGCTCTGAGAAAGCATTCTTTTGTCGTGATGGAAACTGGGGCCTGTTCCCTCCATATCTACAGTTTTGCTAATGATATTTGAACCTGAACAATAAAAAATACTGAAATTGCTGGTTATGTTAGGCTTTAAAGTAACGTTCAGTTTGGTTTGGAGAAACTATTTGTGATTTTGTTGTCTGCATGATTATTCTGAAACCCTGAAGTACCGACACAGCAGGAGTCATCAATGCTAGAGCTATGCAGTACTGAAAGGGCAACCGGGTGTCCGGCGATGTATGCAGCACCTGTCAGCAATTTAATACGTTTAGTATTAAACCAGGCATAACTTTTCTGGGTGCAGCAAGGAGTGCGATTGCATGATCCCTGGAAAAGAGCCAGCTGTTTTAAAGAGTTGCTGACAGGTGCTGTATAAGGGCTCTCCACTAGCAGCAAAGCAACATTTTCCCTTCTAAGGCAAAGCATTATAGCCCTCATAAATATTTTAAATGCAACAGTTAAATGGACTCAAAGAAGGGATGCACTGTGAGCTGCATGGGGGTGTTGGTCTAGCCCTTTATTCAGGAATCTCCAGTTTAATTGATTCGGTTTGTATACCAAAGAATCCAGGATGACTCAACATCATTGAACAACAGTGATGATGTGCTTCTTCATGATCCAGCTGGTCAAAGCAGCTGCAGCTGGAATACACCACTGAAAGAAAATCCTAGAAATATAAGCGGTAGGCAAGGGAGCCAGCCTGGTTCTGCTTTTAAGAGAGTACCATAAACGAGGAAGCGTCGTAGAAAGAACCCTGGTAGACCAGAGCATCCGCACTGGCAGCAAGTCCTCATAAGCAGTGGTTTTTTTTCCACAGTTGTCACTATCAATTCCTTTCTTTTTAAAACAGCACAGCAATCAAGATGACAGAGGCAACAGAGTAGGGTCCAGATGTCAGCCAGGAGGGAAGGAGGCAATAACAAGCAATTTCCCAGAGAAGAATGGAAACAAGCAAATCAGGACAACATGGTTGTGGACGGGTGTGCTTTTCTGTACGATCAGAAACTTAAACCATTTGGGAAGTCCTACAGGTACGGGTATTTTTGCTACAGTTCTACCATTCCCATCCAGCGCGGCTGACATCTGGACAGCACCAGCCTGAGAAATGGCATGATAGAATGAGGGCGGGCAGTTGGCTGTTGTGGCCTCCAAAGCCATTCTTCCTTCCTTCCTTCCTTCCTTCCTTCCTTCCTTCCTTCCTTCCTTCCTTCCTTCCTTCCTTCCTTCCTTC
>JANHZU010010352.1:228602-241765 GCA_032468055.1 Acrochordus granulatus | reverse complement strand
TGAAGCTCAAGTACTTTGGCCACATAATGCGCAGGGAGGACTCATTAGAAAAGACTGTGATGCTGGGAAGGATGGAAGGGAAGAGGAGGAGGGGACGGCGGAGGAGGAGGTGGATAGATAGCATCCTCAGTGTGATGGGTGTGAGCTTGGGTGGACTCTGGAAAGCAGTGCAGGACAGGGAGGCCTGGCATAATGCAGTCCATGGGGTTGCGAAGAGTTTGACACAACTGAACAACAACAACTATACATTATTAACATATTAATAATTGCACAGAGCAGAAAGCAAAAGCTTCACACCCTGTCACTGGTGAAATAGTTGTTCGAAAACACTGCTAGAAAATTAGTGGGTAAATAAAACCAAAGCATGAGAGTCAGGGCTTCAGGCAATGATCCTTCTTTACTGCTGATCCTCAAAACCTGTCATGTGTTTTGTTTCTTTTCCAACAACATAAACATCTTTGAGCCTCAAAAATATGGCCCACTGAGATCTCAGCTGAGTTGGAAATTAGATTCCCCTTCAGAGATTGCTTCACTTGGAGCCAGTTCACATAATAAACAACACTTTGTAAATATATGTTAAGAGCCACCCTTGCTCTTGCTCTTTTAACCCTGACTTTGGGAGGAAAACTAATCCTGATTTATTAGTGATCTTCTGAGTTTTGTCTCTGCGTTTTGTGATAGCACATTTTGTATTTCTCTCCCTCATACAGCAGCCATGTTGTGAAGTATAATACTGTATATCAGACCAGTACTTTGTGCCTTTTTTAAAGGAAACAACAGTTTGATCTCAGGAAACTGTCTAAGGACTCTTCTTCAAGCTTAATTCAAGTGCTAGCCATCTAGCTTGAGCTAGAAAAAAACTACATTGGCATACAATTTGCTGGCTTCATGGTCAGTCCTTGTTCTTTCACACACACTGTGCTGGCAAATGATGCTGTCGTGATGTCCATCAACAGGCACTTTATGGATAAGGGATGGGAGATTCTCCCAGCTTTGCTTCCCTCCTACATTTTTGCAGCTGGCAGGTGATTGCATGTCTTCATGTGGCACCAGCATTGGGTAAAGAGGGACGTTCTGGCAGACAGCTCGGCTGGTAGTGCAGATACTTTTTCCAAGTGTATTCAAAGGGAGTCTAACTCTCTGCTGACTATCAGGTTGATAAGACTCCTTTTGGACTTAGGAGTTGTGCTCCTCTGGAGTTGTGCTAACCGCATGTCCAAAAGAAGCCTAATAATCAGTTGATGCCAGTTGACAGTTGAAGTCCTTTCAAAGCATTTCTGAAAAACAGTTGTGCCAAACCACACTGATTGTCAGGGTTCTTTTTAAAGATATAGGCTTAGTGTTATTCCAGAAGAACAGCTAACAGTAATGAGATTTCTGCCATGAAGCAGCAGAGAAATTGCTGTGTCTTTGTCCCCTTTCACAGTGCTTTTTCCAGTCTTACCTCATTCCCATGCCTTCTGTCTTGACAACACCATTGTCAACTGCTGTTCAAGTTGTTACAGATATATGAGCCAAAACTTGGCTTGGAGGACTGCTGAACAAAAGGGGAGAAGTTGGTTTGAAAGAATTGGCCTTTCCTACTACTCAGAGCAGTATGGACTTGGAAGGTAATGTCCAGGAGCACTGGGAATGGACTGCTAAAGTGACCAGTAGGTGCCAATCTGATCCAGCCTCTCAGATGATCACCTGACTTCAACTCCAATCAAATGGTTGGTGAAACTTGTCAGTTGTACCCATGGCAGGATCACCATAAATTTTGCCTATGTAAAGAATAAAACATATTTTGAACATCAGAACAATTTAGCTGCCTCTGTGAAGGTTTGGGATAAGATGTTAAGAGGACACGGCAGGGAAAACAAAAGAAATAGTTGGGCCAACTTGATACTGTGGCTAGATGCAGGTGGGCAAAGGCACTAGTAAGTGACTGAAAGAGGCAGGTTGTCCTCTCTGATTTTGCTGTGGCTTAGTGAAGTTTGAAAGTGCTAAGAGCTCATTGTAGAAACAGGGTAGAAGATCACTGAATGTGAACTACTGCGCATCTTTGTTCAGAAAAGTCAGTGAGGAACTCAAACTGGGGAGAAAAAGGGACCATGCAGAGAATCCTGAACCCTCCTCTCTTTGAGCCCCAGGTGTTCACAGGAAGGATGTCTGAAGGGAAATTGTAGTCAGATTGGCAGGCAGGCAGGGGGATTTCTGATGCTCCCTGACGGTTTCCCAGAAGGAAACTCAATGGGGAACCCAGCAGGAAGGTGGAAGTTGCTCTTGTTCCCACTGCTCTTTTGCTCCCCCTTGGTTATTCTATTTCTCTGTTTCGGTAAGGAAATATCTCTGAAATGATGACCCAGTGGGGCAGGGATTGTCTAGTTGTAACTAAATGAGCACTGTAAACTTCTTTTCTCACACATTCATACATTTCTCAACAGTCTTGTGAAGAAAAATAATTCTAGTCTACCGAACTCCTGCCCATCTTAAAGTCTGCGCTTTCCCAGTTGTCTGTTTCATTTCTTGATACCCTTGATAATCAGAGCGAAGAATTCTCTCCCTGGGAACAGCTTTCCCCCCGATGTCTGCATGGGCTCGATCCTGCCATCTTTTAGGCAAGTTCTCGAAGCTTGCTTCGCAGCAGCAGAGTGACTTACGGGGCCGGATGACTTCTTGATCTGCGCTGTAGAGGCGACAGAGCTCGTCCTTCCTTGTTTGGTGACCACAGTTGGCACTGGCAGTTCAGCTGTTAAGCAAAGTAGAGGCGAAGGAGTGAAAACTGTGGTTGGGCTTATAATGGCACTTTGGTTTTCCTTTGCTTTACAGACCTGCGAAAGTCGCAAATGAGAGGATGGGTCGCATTATGTTTTATCACCATCAACAATTATACAATAATAATAGTAATTGGTCAATGGAAATCATGGCTAAGATGGGACTAGAACTCACAACCTCCCGGTTTCTAGCCTGCTGCCTTAAAGCGAACTGGCGCTCTTTCCTTTCCTCCGCATCCATTTTTGCCCAACCCACTCTCAGTTTCCCCGCCTTCAAAATTTCACATCACTTTTGTCTTTCTTTGCTTTTCATCGTATACAAGTCAAGCTTTGAACTTAATTCCTACTGGATTGTGATAGGAAAGCACATAATGTTAATAACAGTAAGAGTATAGCGAGTACACGGCTAAGATTATTCTTTATTAATATTACTCTTCATTATTATAAGAGTTTTTTTAGGAGCATTTGGATGTTTAGCAGAAACAAAAGAAAGTCTCCATCACATCTTCAAAATATTATTTTAAGAGCCTTCCTAGCCTGTCTCAGGATTTGTGATTCGATAGGAATGTACTATACGTTAAGAACAAATTCACTGTTTACAGACATTTTTTATCCTATTGTTTATGATTAATAAATATCTTACTTTATCTTATTTTTATCTCAAATAGAAGTACTTTCAGTAAATGCGGCTATTATCTTTTTTGTACTGTCTTGCTTCAGGAACAGTCTAATGAAAACTTGAAGTTTCGAGGATTCCTTTGATGCAAGTTCTATTTGCCACCAGTCTTCTCCCTTGACGACACATCCCTTGGGGATTAGCTGCTGCATAACGTGTGAATGTGTTGCGAATAATGCAGTGGAACCTTGGATCGCGAGCGTGATTTGTTCCAAAAAAGTGCTTGCAGTCCAGCGTGCTCGTATAGCGAAGCGGACACACGCGTGGTCACAATACGCATAAACACATAACGGCACAAAATACATGGAAGAGTGTGAACAGGGCGCTCGTGAGGATGCTGCCTGCAAGAGAAGAACCGTGGGCTCGGTTGCGAGGTTTCCCGCGCAGGCTCGGCGCGCGATGCTCGTCTTTCAGGTTACCACTCGTAACCCAGTTGAGCGTTCTTAAAAGAGTCTGCTCGTCCCGCAAAGCACTCGCAAACGTCACTCACAGCCCAGGGTTCCACGGTGCTTAGACTACGCCATCTCCAGTGCCCGAGGCTGAAAGAACAAGCCGCTTTTTTCCTGTGCAAAATTGCCAGTTTGGTGGCATTTTTACTTCATAATAAATTCCAGACCGCTTTTCGTGGGAAATCTAAGTCTGCTGTAAAGTGATCTTACGGACCATAAAGAAAGCAGAAGCTTTTCGGACACTTAGACGGTCTTTGTTAAAATGGTGCACTGTTTTGAAAGTCACTTCATGAAACTGTGTTCCGGTGTTACGCTGCAAAACTAGAGCAGATGCTGGTTATCTGGAAGTCTGTGGAAATAAAGCTATTTTTCTTCCGTAAATTCAGTTGCAAAATCTACATGCAAATATCAGATTCACATTAGAAGGTTACTGCAGTGCTCGGGACATGAAATACGAATGAAAGAGAGTCCCACGGCCACAGTTTCCGTTTCCACTTCTCTGATCTCTCTGCAGGCCTTCCGACGGAGACAAATGCAGCGGTCACACGTTTTTCAGCCCAGCGGGATGCAGAGGGCACATTTTGCGTAGGGTTATGGCAATGGTTCGCTCATTCACCGACAGAACTTCTGCTTCCACCATCTCACACGATGGTTCTAGGTAACGCACAAGCCATCGAACCCAGGCGCGGGCAACGCCACCCTCCCTTCCGCATAAACGACGCCCGCAGCCCTCCAGTCCACCCCCCTCTCGGGCCGATGCTTGGCAGAGGAGCCAGGTCCTCGCGGCCTCCGGAAGGGTGGGAATCCCTCGGACGGCACGGGCCCTCCGGGTATTTGGGGACAGCAGTGGCCAATGCTATGCTTACGTAATGAACAGAGCGGGACTGGGAAACGTAGGACTCCGAAGTATTTGGAAGTGGGAGCAAGACTGGCCCAGTGGGAGGCCGCTTTCGTCACAGTGGCAGAACAATTCTACGAAATAGGTTTCTCGCAGAGACTTGCCTGCCGTAATCTTGGAATTCCTTCCGTTCCCTCAAGAATTTTAAGTAGCTTCGCATCGCCTGGATCACGCAGTTTTACGCAAGCTGTTCTAGTTTCTGAAGCTGCTTTGAGATTTGTGCACACACGTACGGTGTCTACAGTGTTTCGGATTTCATAGGCTTGTTTTAATGTTGCACTTAAATTAAGATTTGTTTATTGTTCACTGTCCATATAATTTTACGTCTTGAGGTAATTTGAAGATGTCACGAATGTTTTGTCAGGGTTCAGACAGGAAGGGTGGATCTTTGGGGTGGAGCAGCATTTCTCATTGGGTGCCAGATTACCACTGGTGTAATGATGCACAAAGTTTCACATCAGCGCGGGATCTCTGCAGCTCCCAGCTGACAAGTAGAGTCCCGTCACTCACTGGAGCTCTGAGAAGGTCTGACTCGTGGGATCAATCGGACGGATCAAGGTTAGACGTTGCGCAAGGAAGTTGCTTGCTACTAGTGGGCTTCAAAGTGGAACGTCTGGACTCTTGTTTAGACTTCAAGCTGCATCTTATATACCTGAATGATTATATGCATCCCTATTCTATCAACAATGCTTTTCCTAGAAAACCGAGAAGCCAAAAGATGAAGTACAGGAAGACACTTGATGTTTTTCCTGCCTATTTTTCATTTTAAAGATAGGTCTCACAGCAGGTGACTCATGGTGGTTTACATTAAAAACTCAGGGCAGTTACATTAAAACATGTCTCCACCATCAATGCAAACTACTTTGCACCTTGTTACAAGTTGGACACTTCTGCTTGTCATTTTTAGGACACTAGGACTGAAAATTTGGGGTTGGTGATTCTGTATTTTTGGTTGTTGGAGTTGGGAATTCTGAGAATCGTCATCCCAATATTTTAAGGTCCCAAGTTAGTGAAGGCTAACTTTAGATCTGGTCTGCAATTCCTGCCACCTCTCTTTTTAATGATGTATTGTAATTTTCTTATTTGAGATGTTGCGAGCTGCCCAGAATTATTGAGAAATGGGTAGTATGCAAGTTTGATAACTAGACAAATGCATTAGGAGTTTCTTCTTAAATTCGTTGGAAGGAAAGCTATGCCAATGCACTCTCAAATAATCACTCTTCATCTGTACCTTATGTACAGTGATCTGTTGTTTATTGTTTTGTTGTCTACACTGGCAGCAAGACTAAACTTAGCATATGTTGTTTGATAATGGGCTTGATAACAGGTTTTAATAGAAATCATCAAGAACAAATTCTGCACTGGCGAGCCCTTGGAAAGCACCTAAACTACTGAAGATGGAGGACTCTTATCAGTCCAAGAGTTTACAGCTTAAGTGACAATGATTCATTCCTTTTAAGTAATAATACAATTTATTAAAACAGCTCGGGTCATCTGGGCTTGAGGACATTACCCCTCTTTAATCACTGCAGCTAGGTTTACTGACACAAGGGGGTGAACTCTCATTAATGGAGTCACAGCACATGGCAAATTTATCAGACCAAGAGATTATGGCCAAGGAGCCCATGACAAAAATGATGTTAGTTGATTTTATGGCAAAGAATGCCTCTTTACAGCAGAAACTGGACTCCAGTCTTTCAAAAACTCTCTGTTATCACAGAAAAGTTAGATAGGCTTCAACACTCTTTTAATTGCTGTTATAAGAGGCAAAATAGAGGGGATACAGATCACATAAACAGAAAGGACTGTAAGTTGAATCCTAACAAAGAAAAAGATCCTCGGAGGATAAAGCGGAGAGGGGCCACCCAGCCACTCAGATGCAACGGATATCTCCTTTTCATGGACTTCAATCTGCAATTAATGCCTTTTTTCAAGCATAGTAACATTAACAAAGGAAGGCGGTTCATTTGCAAGGCGATAATTTTCAACGTATGCTAAATGCTCCAGGTTGATTTGGAAAAACAGAATGGCTCCCAAGGGCGACTAACAGCAACAGAGCGTAACTGAAGTTCAAATGTTCAGCTCTCCCCTCGCGTCCTTCAGGGTGAGAGTACGCTTGGTGCCTTTTCATTGGATCTACTTAGGTCTTCCGAGGTCTTGGTGGCAGATCATTCCTACCCAAACCGAGAGAGGATGGCAGGTTCCAAGTGCCCATCAAGAGGTAAACACTTCTGACTATAGTTAGGTAACGTGATCTTGAAGGGAAAAAAATGGGAGAGCTCCAAACACTTTTTAAAATTGCCTCTGTCTAACGTTTTTCCTGTGGATGATATGCTAAAAACTTTTAATTTATCACTGAAGGACAAAAGGATTTTTTTTTATAGACTGGAAGATTTAAAATGGTCTCTCAGATTTCTATACGCAGTTGCTAAGGTAAAGGTTTTTCCTTTCGGTCACGTCCAACTGTGGGGGCTCACCTCTGTGTCACAGCCAAAGAGCCAGCGTTGTCCAAAGATACTTCCGTGGTCATGTGGCCGCGTGGAATTTAGGCGGCACCTCTGTCTCTTCTTGCATTTTGCCTGCTGTCGAACCGCTAGGCTGGCCGGAACGAGAGCTCAGCCCGCGACGCAGTGCTGAGTCCCAGACTTGGGCTGCTGACCTGGCTGACAAGCCCAGCGTCGCAACCACCAGGCCACCGCCCACCTTATACATAGTCACTGTCTTACTTAAAACCCTGCGACGCTTCAGATGGCAAGCAAAGAGCCTGGAGGAACAAGCACAGCAGAACACAAAATTAGAAAGCAGATGCTTGAACGACTTACCAGCTGCCAGAGCGTTGTTTGGCTGAGTTGACGGACAACAATTCAAATTTAATCCTCTACTGTTTAATTAATAAAATGTAATAGAGAAGATGGATTGAACCACTGGAGAAAATGTAAAGTCCAGAAAATCTTAGATTGGAGAAGAATCTGTAAATGTTCAAACTGGACAAGAATGCCATCTGAGAACCGGTGATGAAGAAACGATAGGAGCCCGAAAGATTTTGTGCTGACCCATAAACCAGATGATGAACTTCTACTTCAACCTCTATTCCAAATTCATATTGGTTTATTAGGAACTCATGTAAAATTTTTAGACCATTATTAGAAGATTTAATATTCAAATAACATTAGTTGAATGGTTCCTTGGCGATCACGATTTCCTGAAACACAGCTGGATTGTGCAATCGGGAATAGGATTGGCTGAGTTTCACGGACGCCTTTGATGCGACCCTTTCGCTCGGGACCGGGAGCGTTGGGCTTTGGAACCTGATAGCTTTATGTTACCTTTATCCATTCTGCTCTGAGCCTAGAGAGATTAAACTCATGGTGGCCTCAGTATTTTCATCTCAGATTAATAATAGATCTGTGATGGAAATACCGACAAGTAATTTGTTCTGAATTTATTACATATGCCATATTGGCATATGTAATAAAGGCCATATGCGTGAAAGATAGTAGGTGTGATTAGCAGATAATTATTGTTTACCTCCTTTCTCGGCAATTCCTGACACAAATGATAACTCGAGTATTACAGTATGTATCGGATCATATACTGTACTGTGATTATTGCTAGTCATTTTAATGCTAGATTTGGTCCGAGTTGTGAAATGCCATACATTTGTCTTAACAGTAATCCCCTTTGCCTGATAGTTTATTCCAACTTCAGTCAGTCAGTCAAAGTTTATTTT
This sequence comes from Acrochordus granulatus, assembly GCA_032468055.1. NCBI lineage: Eukaryota > Metazoa > Chordata > Lepidosauria > Squamata > Acrochordidae > Acrochordus > Acrochordus granulatus. The sequence continues at coordinate 233,256 of JANHZU010010352.1, read as the reverse complement.
GGTCAAAGACCGGTGTGGAACAAAACAACAAATTGTTTAAAAGTATAAGAGGAGGACCAAATATAAAATAAGCTCAAAGAATAATACAGTAGTGAATATTGTCATTATTACTACAATGTAAGCTCTATCTTTAGAATCAAGAAACAGAGAGTCGTTCTAAAATTAAGACATAGAGCTAAAATGCTAAGATGGTTTAAAATAACATGGGCATCTGTCTGTCTGTCTGTCTGTCTGTCTACCTGTCCTTATTTATTGTCCAAAGGTTGCCCACAGTTATACAATATTGAGGGATTCAGCAGCTTGAATCTTACCTTACTGGCAGCAAAACAGGATTTGGTAATACCCAGAAAGATGGAGATGGGAAAGCAGTATTTGTATGTAAGATAATCCAATTTCATTTTTGTTGATCCACACTAAATGATGAAAATAGTGACTGGCTCATATGATCACTGAATTTGATTTAACAATCTTAAATAGCTCTGTAAAAGGATATGAAAAAGGGGACTATTCATGTTGGGGCAGATGCGGTACCCACCAGGACTACTAATTTCACTTTAGCGTCTCCATGTGTAATTGTGGATACCAACATAGTAGTGGTCGCTTCCTTCTTATTGTGAGGTCAGTTTCTCATTCTCTGGTGTGATATCCAGCACGAAACTGTTTGGCTGATATTTCTCCAAATGTTGTTCAGTCGCGCAGTCGTGTCCGACTCTTCGCGACCCCGTGGGCTGCATTACGCCAGGCCCCCCTGTCCTGCACCGCCTCCCGGCGTCCTCCGAAGCCCACGCCCATCACACCGACTGTGCTGTCCATCCATCTCACCCTCTGCCGTCCCCTCCTCCTCTTCCCCTCGATCCTTCCCAGCATCACCGTCTTGTTTCTCTAAATAGGAATTCTCAGATTAGATGGGCGAGGAAGTCAGACTGCATCAGTAAATTCTTAGGTACTGCAATCTGTTTCTGTGGGAAGAAGGCCATGGGAGCATTGTTTATTTTCCCAAAAACATTTCATAACATTCAAGGGATACAAGTGACCAAAGCTCAAGTAAACATTCTAGAACTTAATTGAAATCTGAACTCTGGTTTGAATGGGAATCTGCTGATGCCAGGATAAATGAGCGGAGGTAATTAAAGCCTCTTGTGATAACGCCGCTGCTTTCAGATTGTTGGGGGGAAAAGCAGCCCTAAGCCCAACCGGACAGTTGACAGACACCAGCCAAATAGTCACATCAGAGAATGATGCTGCGTTCTGCAACTCTGTGGCCAGAAAAAGCTGCTTCTGGGTGGGATCAAAGAGCTCTACCAGAGGAGTGGGTTGAGCATACTCGTGTCTCACTGTTACCTTTGCAAGGTACAACTGTCATGGTAACTTGACTCGAAAGAAGAATTAGCTCATCGGCCCGTATTTCCTGTCTGGTCTTCCCGAGAAGAAACTGTGAGCTGCTTGCCTCACCCACACTCCTGCTGCAGGCCAATTTGCCTTTTATCTTACCGCTCCCTTGGCTGCACCTCTTCACCCTGTTTCCCGGGTTCATTCCCACACATCCTTGTAGTTATTGACGATAAGATAAAGGCTTCCCCGGCCGGTCGTGTCCAGCTCTAGGGGGAGGTGCTTATCTCCATCTCCTAGCTGAAGAGCCAACATTGTCCAAAGATGTTTCCATAGTCATGTGGCTGGCATGACAATACACCGCAGCACATGGAAGGCTCTTACCTTCCTATCATATAGGCAATGCCTATTCATCTACTTGCATTTTGCATGCTTTCGAATTGCCAGTTTGGCCGGAGCTGCGGCAAGTAACAGGAGCTCACCCTATTACGTCGGGGTGCTTGAGCCTCAAACTCCGGTTGCTGACCTTCCAGCCAACGAGCCCAGCGTCTTACCCACTAGGCCACTCTCTAAAGACAAACTATTCTCTTGACCATTGACTTCTAATTATGAGATTTCATTAGGGTTAGATAAAGGATGTTAGTACACTTTTCACCCAAATTTCTATTCAAAAAGGAGTTGAACAAGTTGAATCCCGTTCTCCCTTCTTTTAAACATTTGACAAAAACAGAGTTCCACCCTCCAAAACTGGCAAATAAACCTGTTTCAATTCTATACGCTGATGATGCACACTAACTACAGTATTGGTAGATCCAGATGGACTCTTCAAACCTTCAGCCCCCATTATGGAGAGGAAGCACTTATCAGTTATAAGAAAACAAAAATGATGGTCCTTACTAAGAGGCCTCCAAGTAGAATCTTTAGCATCTGCCCAGAACAAATGAAGGCATTTAAATATTTTGAAGTTACTTCCAATCTTTTCCTGTTTGAAAAAAAATAAAAGCTGTTAGTTACCAGGCCCATAAAATTGTTAATGCTATTCTTTATTTGCTGTCAGCAAATGTGGTAATGATGTTCCTGATGCTATAAATATTTTTAATTCGAAGGTGATCGGCCATTTGTCATATGGCTTCCAGACCTGCAGTTGCAAAAATCCCAGATCTCTGGAACTGAAACAGTCTAAATTTCTGAGTTCCCAGGAATATTTCCATTCTTTATTGCCCTTGGAAACTGAACTGCTTCTCTAGAAGCTTCCAAGACATTCTGACATTTAAAATTCTGGCTAAAATTAGAAATTTCCTCTTCTCTCTTTTTTTAATTGTCTTTCTAAATATGTGTAACTTACAACTTGTCTTTGAGTGTAAATAGTTTGTTCAATTTTGAAGTAAAAAGTGTAAAAGTTAGTGAGAGGTGGCAATCTTTCTGATGCCTCACTAAACTATTAAAGTTATAATCTGTGCATATCAAAGATCCGTATCGATTGAAATATCCTGGAGACACTGATTTGAAAAAGCCGTGTGTAATTATTTTTCTACATACATGAGTATATGTGAAACAAAATTATTAAAATGTCAAAAGCAAAAGATAAATGATTACGCATTCAAATGTAATGGTATTAAACCTTCCTACGTAGTTTGCTTGATAGGGATCCTTAAAAGAACTTTACAGTTACTGTTCAATTAATGATGGTAATGTTGGTGATTTTTCACATATTTTCAAGACCTGTAAGAAATATTCTATCAAATAAGCCTTTGAAATTATTTTTTTACGCCCGCAGAATATGGAAACGGGATATTTTAAATGGAGGACTTATAGGCGGCAAATATTTCAAAGGTCTGTGAATGGGCTTCAGTATTCCACAGGGTATGCACATATTTTGACCTCGGTGAGTAAAAAGATCGATGACGAAGTCACAGGAATGAAGAGAGGATCTCGACTGCCACGCTTCTGTTGGGATATCCAGGACATCTTCTCATGCAAAACCTGTTCTTCGTCACTGTGGTTGGCTCATTAGGAAAGTCTGCTGTGCTTTGAATCTCATCAACTAAGTGAGAATGTTGTCCGACCAGACCCTGAGAGGGGAAAAACGTTGCTCACTTCTCCAGGTCTTTGCTGGCAAATTTCATAGAGAGTAACAAAATGATTTGTGTAATTGGCATTGCCATTGTTTTTCAAAGCAAGCCACCGCTGGGGCTGCGCATTCCTGAGGCGTATGTAGAGCCATGAATATATTTATAATTTAGAGCTCTGAAGATGGAAAGAGTGCATTTGCACTCGGCAAGCCACTACATACTGCTACTTAATGTTTTGAGAATGAGGAAAATGCAGTGCTCAAGGTCATTTTTTCCAGGTCAAAGATAATTACTAAAATGACTGGGAACAACTCTGATGTTGTTAATGGAAAGCAGATAGAATATTGTGAATGTTTCCTGTGTTCCATAGAAAATGAAAAAAGGACTATATGTCTAAAAACATATTTCCTTTGGAACTCAGGAGATGCATCATATAACTTTATGTGTCTGCAAAGGAAAAGGATTGGCTTCATATCAACTACTTTTGTGTTACACCTATTTTCTAAGGAAAAAAATATGGCTTTTAGGAAGTCTACTGAACTCAGTAATTGCTCGAGGACATTGTTATTAACACAACCTGAATTTAAACACATTTACTTGAAAGCAAAATCCTCTGATTTCAATGAAAGGTTCATTTGTACTTAGGGTTGCATGTGTGGTGCATTTTCTAGACACTGTACATGAATGGGGCTTTGTTTGCAACTTCTAATATTTGATTTAAACATGAAACTTAATACAAATAGTCCTGGATGAAATAGAAGCTGCATTCATATGCTATATTAGGCTATAATAAAAGAAATTGTGTGACAATGTGTGAACCCAGATATTTTTGGGTGCTTCATTGAATTAAACCATGATTAATAATTAAGAGGTGCGGTGGTGCAGTGGATTAGTGCCGCCAGTTATGCGGACCAGAAATGGCCAGCACGCTGGCAGGTTCGGTCCGCAGCTCCGCATGACGGGGTGAGCACCCGTCACTTAGCCTCAGCTTCTGTCCACCCAGCAGTTCGAAAGCAAGTAACAACTGGAGAGTAGATAAATTGGGTACCACTTCGGTGGGAGCTGGCCGGCTACGGCGAGAATGGGCAAGCTGAGCAAAAAGTCGGAAGCAGACGACCCTCCTGGGAGCAGGAACTGTGGAGACGCCCGGATGCAACATCACCAGCCAGCGGGGGGGGGGGGGGTTGGTTACACAAAATTGTATAATACTAATCTATGTAAGCCGCCAGGAGTCTTTGGAAACTGGAGGCATA
>JANHZU010010352.1:119179-132270 GCA_032468055.1 Acrochordus granulatus | reverse complement strand
TTGAAAATGATTTTTTGGTGAATATTTTTGGGGGCATGGAACAGATTATCTGACTTTCCATTGTTTCCTATGGGAAACTGAGTTTCTCTTTACAAGCATTTCGCGCTAAGAGCATTCTTCCGGAACGGATTAATCTCGTCTTGTGAGGCACCACTGTATTAACTTTTAAAGCATTACCAGTAGATACCAAATTTACTAGTTATTTTTTTACTGCCTATAAGAACATGTCCAAATGTAAATGATTTTTTAATTCTAAACTGAATGTTTAGGCATCCAAACTGCACTCCCACATTTAGTGTTGCACTGCAACTCTCAAATCTCAATTTTGGGTGCTTTAGACCAGAGTTTGAAATTCAAACTGACTTTAAGATTTTATTTCTTCTTTTATGGTTCTGATAGGTTTAATGATCAATGGTATTTGATACTGTATATCCATTTTCATTTTTAAAAAGCTGAATAAAAGACAATCATGTTTTTTCTACATGACATATAGGAAATAATTAAAAGAATTTTAGTTTTATATATCTTTAGTTGTAGAACAAGGCTATAGGACTGTCATTTTAATTTACCAAAATACCTTATGAAACTAAAACATTTGTACTTTATGTAATCTTTAAGAGACCCTTTCTCAACTTGCTGTTCATCCGGACATTTGCTGGGAATTCTGCATGTAGTATTTCAAACAGATATACAGTAATGCTTCAAACAGCATCAGATTAGTCATTTTAAGCTGTATCTTTGTCCTTTACTATTGAGATTTTTTTATCCCACTTTTATTATTTTTATAATTAAGCCAAGGCAGCGAATGTATCCAATTCCCTCCTCCTCCTATTTTCCCCACAACAACTGTTAGGTGAGTTGAGCTGAGAAAGGGTGACTGGCCCAACGTCCCCCAGCCAGCTTTCATGCCTATAGCAGGACTAGAACTCAACACTCTTCTAGTTTCTAGCCTAGAAACCACTAGACCAAACTGGTTCTCTTACTTGCCTATACTGTACAGAATTTGAAACAGAATTCCATATTCTCTATATATTATCTACTTTAGTTAATATCAATTTTATGTGGAAATTTTCAGGTTCTCATGAAAATACAGGAGGTATTTTCTACAATAAGAACAAGAAATAACCATTACAGAAGAAATCCAACACTGGCTTTCCACAATGCTTAAACTGCATAATTCCCAATAAGTTATATAACTGTTGTATGTCACACATTTGGATTTATCAATACAGACTGCTATTAGTTCATGCAAATAACTTTTTGATTATAACTCAGTAATTCATACACATTATGCCAGCCTAGCAGGAGGATAAGCTAATTCTATTCTATAGTATAACAAAGACAGCCAGCTTGGTATAATGGTTAAGCACTAGGTCGAAAACAGGAAACTGCGAGTTCTAGTCCCACCTTAGATACTAGAGCCTGCTGATGTCCTTGTACCAATCATTCTCTCTTTGCCCTAGGAAGGAAACAATGGCAAACCACTACAATTAACTGTAGCACCAATTGTCAAAGAAAAGCTAGTAACAAGAAAACACCACAATATTTTTAATAATTCCAAAGAGCTAATCCACTCAACTGTTTATTTTTAACAAGCCATGGCAGCATGATGGTGTAGGGAAATTCTGTTATAAATGGAGTAATTCACAATGGATTTCCAAGATTACAGCTGGTTATATTATTACAGCAGGCCCTTGGTCCAGCACAATTGATACCCTTTCTTTTTTCTTTTCTCCATCCCCTCCCCAGATTTATTTCTCTGCTGTGTTCATTCTTTTGATTTGCGCTACTTTGGTATTATTGTATTGTTTTTAAAGGTTTTAACAATCTGTAAACCATCCAGAGTTGCTGGGAGTTATGCAGCCTATCGGTTTAATGAATTGTTATTATTATTAACACTGTATAGAAAGGTGGGGCTATATCTGTCATAAATTGGTAAATGCATCTTTTCTCCATTTTTTAATACAAAATAAAATAACTACAACTACAAAACTCATTAGTAAAGGTAAAGGTTTCCCTTATTAGTCATGGATGACAAAAAGGGGCAATGCTCATCTTCGATTCACAAGGGAGCTAGGGTTTATCCAAAGACCTTCTGTGGTCATATGGCTGGCATGACTATATGACTGTTACCTTTCCAACAGAAGTGGTACCTATTTATCTACTTGCATTTTTACATGCTTTCGAACTGCTAGGTTGGCAGGAGCACACACATTATCCTTTTGTTCTCAAGAGAGGACATACCTTCATCTCAGATTGAAATATAAACATTATTTTTAAAATCAGGCTGTTATCAAACATTACCATAGCTGACTATGACTAAGCTGTTATTGACTAAGGCCAGGAAAATGCAGATCCTAGTGCCCATTTGGACATCACTTGGGAGATTTGGCTCAGTCACTAAACTATTTTATATAATTGTTGAGGTGAGGATAAAGTAAGAGTTCCATTCCATGTGTGTTGTCTTACCTCTAGAGCACGAGTACATAGTTTTTTCTTTTTTTCAGACTTGGGCTTCCCCTTTGACATAACCAGGGCTGCACTCTTAATAAAAAAAAGATTGGCTAGGGCAAAACTAAGATTTATTCTAATTTTAATAAGTTTTATTTGTACCTTCTTAAACCTATACATTTTATTAATAAGCAAAAAGAACAATAGTTGAAGTCTTGGCGGAGAGTTTAACAATGATTGAAGTCTACACCTTAACATGCATATTCTTACTCCTCCTCCAAGTGGTTTGAAATTCTCAGGTTCAACATGGAAAAAAATCACAGCCCTTTGACTCATGTTTTAGTAAACCAAGTTCTGACATGAATATGTGCTTTTGCAGGGAAAACATCTGGTTCCATCAAAATGTTATCTGGTATCCTAAAGAAACTTCCTTTTAGAGCTATAAGCTACTCTTCATTCTATGAGAGAATATGGGAACAATGAGGCTGTTACATGTTTGCTGAGAGGTTATTTTAAACTATTTATGCTGCCTGGACAGTGACAAGTTTGTGGTGCAAAAGAAGCTATAGTGACAGAAACAGCACTGGCATGACTAATATGCCCTGGATTCAAGCATCCATAAAGCAAAATTCTGAACACTACTGATGGGATGCTAGGATGCATGTGAGAGAATGAAACCATACTAAAGCTCATTCCATGCATTTGTTCTGAATACACAATCCAATTCCTGCTTTAAAAAATATTCAATGATTTCTTCTTCTGTGAAGATGGAGGCCTTGAAGACTGGCTTGAAAGCCCAAGTTCACTTTGGTAAAACCAATTTTTTCTGTGGCAGCACAAGGAGGATAAATAATATAAATTACTTGAGTTGTGTGGTATAACTTTCTCAACTCTGAGGCAGAATTGTCCCTGGACATTATGGAAAGAAACAAAAGAGTTTTGTTTATTAATCTTATCTTTGAATGCACTGTGTTTGAATTTTATCCTCTTTCATAATCACTTTCCAATGCCTGATAAACTCCTCTTTAACCTTTGTAACTGAATTACCCAATGAACGATCTCCTTCTCTTTTTTTAAAAAGCAAGAGCTGAGATTCATTTATGCCGATAAGACTCACACAACTATTCCATTCAATAGATAGAGGAAAAGTGTTTGAGCAAATTAAGAGTCTAAAGGTAGGAAGCCATGGTCATTCTTCATGAGCTTTTTTTCAACATTTTCATTCAGTGGTGCTTGCCGTTTTTAGAGGTCCAGACAAAAAGCCATTAGTCAGCCCCCTCAGTCCACTGTGTACCTATATTTATATGTACAATGTCATGCGCAGTCTAGTATCTATTATCACAGAATCAGAATATTACTTCTACTCTTCACTGAAAAAGTAACAAGAAATCCAGTCCTTTTCCTCTCACTATAATGCTATAGCCACAAAGAGGAGCAACTTAGAGGCCTTTAGACCTCTAAGAAAATCAGAGTATGGTTGGGGATAACAAAGTGACAACACTCAGTGCTGCAACTTCAGACACAGAACTGCTATTCCTAATTCCTACAAGAAAAGACATTTATCTATAATCATCTTTCTTAACCTGCTTTGCCCAAATGTTACAGTTCCTGGAGTTCTCAACCAGTATAATTAACACACACAGAAGTTGCAAAATTGGGCAGGGTTACTCCAAAAATATAGAGAAGGGATATGGATACAGCCCATTAGGAAGAGAAAATATTAATTATTTCAAGTCATGTGGCTACCATTCTCCCCTCCACTTCAGATTTTGCTGTCTGCTACCGGCAGTATCCCTAAGCATAGTGAATGTTACACTAATCAGTATGAATCTTAGCAATTTATTTTAGAGATGAAATAGTCATACTTTTAAAAGTATAGTAGTACTTACCCATTTCCTGGGCCGGCCTCTTGGTCGTTTTTCTCCAGTGGCTTCTGCTTTCTGTAAAAACAAGATACATTATATAGATCCAAATTAGTTGTAATTAATGGTGTTTGGGTAACTAGTACATATTTCCTGCAACAGTGTTCCTTTTATTTATATACTGATTAGATGGGAGTCACGAAGAAAAAAACTGCTATTATCTATCTTGCTCTTTTCCCCTCACCCCCTTTCTTTCCTTTTCTTCCTTATGGAGAAAAGCTGTACCCATTCTTTCATAAAAAAAAGAATGAAAAGTTCATTGTTTAAGGAAGGAAATGGCTTTTTAAAAAATGATAGACTATCCACTGTGATCTTCATGTGTCTAGACTATTGATAAGAATATGGAAAGCAAATCAACATTCTTGACAAAAACTATCTTCGGATGTATCTGTTTAAAGAACTTTTCTTTGTTTATGGGCCAAAACAAACTCAAAAAGTTAGCAACGACTGCTAACATAAAAAGGCTGGGGCTAGAGGAATGTAGGAAGATTGGGAAGTATATAGTCTATACATACATTGAATGTTACACTATTCAGTACATACTCAAAAGATACATTTATTTTGAAAGTTATTTTATCCTTCTTCCTCCTCTCCAATTCTAGATATGATTTTGGTGCTAAGTTCTAATTACAATTCACATTATAAAGAACATAATATGAAATTAAATTCTTGAATTAGTTTAATTGAATAAACGTGATATAATGCATAAACACCCTAGAGTTCATTGCCTTTGCTAATCTGTTTGCAAAGGCAGATGAAAAACAAACGTTAAAATGTTGAATACTTCTACCATTTATACATACCATGGCCCAACTCATATGTGTTGTTATTCAGAAATAAATTTCTTTGAATAGATTTAACACATTGTGTAAACCTATAACTATTATTTGTTGAATAAATCCTCCAGCTTACTTCACACATAACACAATCACATACCTAAGCCATGATTTTTACTTCTACAAGAGATGTGCTTGCTTAGTTAAAATAACTATTTGCTAAGTTCATATAAATTCTAAGCCAGAAGCCATGTTTCAAAAAAATAAAATGGTTGGACTGATAAACACACCAAAACAAAACCTACCTAATTACATCATGGTTTAGGGCAATATGGAAGCCACTTCCTACGACCATATATATATTCGTATATATTCAGAGGACTGCAGTCTTGAGATTAAGCAGCACTTTCTCTGCACTTCTTAATAAAATTTACAGTAGCCCTATCAGTTAATGTTATTAATACTATAATATAGTGTTAAAATAGCAGTGTGGAAAGATGCAGTTAAGTGACAATGACTTGCATAAAAACATTACACAAATGATAAAACGGAATTGTAATTCCTACTTGGCTTATTCACTAGTAGGTATGGATAATACTGTATATTTTGAAAAGTCAATCCCCTAAAGAAAAAAGGCAACGTTCCCAGAAAAATGTTAAGCAAACCATAGATGGAATACCTAACCATCATAATACACTATTCTTATGTTAGGGGTAGGATGAAAAAATCTGTACCATCACTAGATGGCAGCAGTTAGGGTTTTTTTTTTACTATTCTGGTTTACAATTACCTGTATTATAAGTGAACAAAATTTCAACTTAGAATATTATATGTATGATTGTATCATTATAAGTTTGTATAATGTAATTTTGTAAGAATGTTTACTATGTTTATAATCTTAAATATGAACCAGACAAATCAGCAAATAGCTTCCCATTTTGTATAACCTGCATCTATGTAGCAAAAGAAACAAAATGCCAAAACAAACTTAAAATCAAAACATTTTTTAAAAACACCCAAATTTTCAAAAGCAAAAGAGTGTATTAGGTTTCATACTATATCTCCTTTGGCTACTAAAACTTTGTAAGGCATTCTATAGTTACCTGTTTTCTACATAAGATTTAAATTTTCCCCCTTCTTAGCTACACTTAACACCAATTATTATTTATCTCACAAATTTATGCTTTCAGGAAGCCCATCTAAGAAAAAGTTCATCTAGTATGCATTATTAAGTCCTGGCTGGGACAAGAGACCGATTCCACTCTTTGAGATTTGGCCAGCCAGTCTCCAGGTTTGGCCACAGCTTGCAGTTGAAAAAATTATTGTAACCTTGAAACTTCTATTAAACAGTAAACTCCTTCAACTGGGCCTATTCAATTATAACAACAACCAGCACCTTGAATTACACCCAGAAACATACTGGTAGCCAATGCAACTCTCATAATAGTTGTGTTGCATTGGTCTTGTATCCAGCACCATTTACTACCTATGCAGCTGCATTCTGCACCATTGACGTTTCCAAATGCTCCTTATGGGCAACCACATGTAGAGCTCATTGCAGTATTCTAAGCAATAAGTTACGGGGACATGGGTGATGGTGAGTGAGGCCTTCTGGTCCAGGAATGGACACAACTGGCAAATAACCCAAAGGTATGCAAAGGCTCTTGTAGCCCTACAGCTGCCACCTGCTCTTTGAGCAGAAGCTATGAGTCCCACATTACACACTTGGTTTGGCTGATGTAGTCTACCCCACTCATAACTAAGGATGGAAGAATTTTGTCTCTGGAAGGTCCAAATACCCACAGCCACTTGGGCTTTCTAGGGTTGAGTCAGAGCCTGTTTTGCCCCATTCAATCCCCAGCAGTCTCCAGACACTGAGATAGGCATCCATGGAATCACTCAGAGGGCCTGGGGCAGAGATAGAAAATGGGGTGTCATCTGCATATTGATGATGTCTCACCCCAGTGGATAATCTCACCCAGCAGCTTCATGTAAATGTTAAAAAGAAGAGGAAAGAAAATCAAATCCAGAGCCACAGAAGTAATGCAAACAACAAATCTAACAGTGATAAGTTAAAAAATCGAATACTTGTTTTAGATTGTAAAGACAGACAGCTAATCCAAGTATTTCTAATTCACATAAAAGGGAATCTAAACTGCTACAATCCCACTTCAGAGATAACAACTTGATATACTGAATTAATCTAATTCAATACAGTATGGATACTCTCAAACACTTCTAAAATATCTTAAAAAATTATTTCAAATCAGAGATCATTCATCTGACCCAACCCTATCTTATATTAATGTATCCCATAAAATACATTAAGTAAAGAAAGTTTTAATTGAGACTGCATGTGTTTTTAAAAACAATTAATGGATATATTTTCCAGAGTGATAGTTGTGTCACTCTTTTACACAAAAGTCCTGAGAATCTTCCAAACATAACATGTTCATTTGTCAAAGTGGACTTTAGATATCTTTGAAATTTCACACTACCTAATACTTTAAAAATGGCTGTTATAGTGCCACAATTGAAAAATACAATTATGTAAAAAGAGAGGGAGAATTTGATTATTCTAGAATGTTTCTCTTTAAATAATCACAACAATCCTACCACTGAAAATTCTTGGTGAAAAACTCTTTTGATTACAGGATGTAGTTTTCAGATCAGATTTTATTTAGAGGGATAAGAAAGACAATGATATATTCCAGTTCAAAAATAGAATAAATCAAGACAAAGATTTCACAACAGGATGATACTATGTTTCCAGACATCCTACTGGTATTACTTGAAAGTAAGGCTTAATGAGTTCATTGAGCTGTATGGTAGAGCTAATGCAAATATTCTTAAATGTATATTAAATTAAGAGAAACAAGTGTCCAAATATTCTTGAAACTACATACATTTCTGCAGTCATGTCATTATGACACCCAACTAATTTATGTAACTATAAAGCTCAAAAAAGAGAATGAGTTCAAAGCAATTAGGCAGGCAAAGGTGTTCAGATTTTTCCGTTCTCCCTTGAGTATGATCTCTAAGGAAAGAAGCTACTTTCACAGGGAAACCTTAAGCCAATCTCTGCATGCTCCAAACTCCAAACCTTTTTGAACAAAAAGTCTACACCTATTGCAACACATTTTCTCCAACACTGACAAATATAAACTGTTGTAATATCAAGAAAAATTTTTTGCATCTTTTGTCAAGAATAAGCTTAAAATCAAAGATAGATACAAGAAAATAAGCACTTCATAAAGTGCATGTGGTTAAAGTTTACTGAGGTATCATTGAAGACATTTCAATAGCAAAATACCAAAAATTCCATTTTTTTAATTGCAAATATTTTAGAGCTAGCCTGTCAACACTTCTTCAGCCATGTCCAAAGTTTCTTTCAAATTTTAAATTGTTACAGCTCCTTGAATCATTTTTCAGCTACTAAGATTTATGTCTCCTTCAGAGGTTTAGTCACACAATAATCCATGACAGTGTAAACCTGCATAACCAATTTACTTTGTTGTCTATTTCTCTTAACATCTTGATAAGGTGAGTTACATCATCACATGTGAGTGAACTAGAGGAGGCCTGATTTTACTCAAAATGTAACATTCCCATTAACAGCAGAGGAAAAAAATCTTATACTGTTTAAATATGTATTTTGGAAGCAAACACGATTCGATTTATATCCTTTTAAAGATTCATAATTCTCCCACAAAGATTCAGTCTAAATAATATTTGAGGTGAATCACCTGAGGAAAACTGCCATCGTTTAAATATGCTCAGATGGAAAGAATACTTGTCTGCAATCATCGTCTATGAGTAACCTGTACTGTAGCATTTGGAAAAGTACCGTGCAGTATTTGCAGGTTTGCCATTTGAGATTCTTTACGCCTCTCGATAGTCCGTAGGATGACCACACTACATGATTTGGCACAGTTCCGCAAGCATACAGCTTCAACTTTCAGAAGCATGGTACAGAAGCAAATTGTTTTCCACTCCTCTCTATAAAAGTTAACATTTGCGCCTTACTCATAAGCTTATGTTTGTTATTAAGAAAAGAATAGCAACAAGAGCATTACCAAAAGACTCCCAGGCACAGTCAAGTTGGCATGTAGAGAATACCGCCTGCATGGTTTCATTCAGATCAGTAGATGCTGAAGTAATCAAATCACTGCTTTAGCAGACATGATTTACTTTGCATTGATAAGATTACATGAGTGATTTTTTAGTATCACCATTATGTGAATATAGTTATGAACTATGCACATGCCAAGGTAATCCTATTTCTTGTTTCACCATGTGCCAAGCTCCACAGTCTCATCATTTTCTATTTACCAACAAGATCATAGCAGTGGTCATTTTTGAGGGAATACTGAAGATTAAGTATTGTTTAGTAAGCAGCAGAGGAAGAACTAATACCTTAAGAACACCTTAAGATCAATTTTAATAGAAAGGCAGTTATAGGAAGTACTTTACTATGGGGGAGAAATCAGTGTTCTAAATAAAAAGATAGCTGGGGCAGCTAAAACCCTGCATCTTCTTTCACTCTATGTTTGCAAATTTGACCACAAAGGAGGAGATTGGTTTCTTTTCCTACCCCAAGTATAATATAAATGGCATTCCACATACAGATGGGATCTACGCTGACAAATTAGGTTGTCTCATTGTGGATAGTTTGGATGATACTATCTGAAGAATGGAAGAGACAATAATATGTTTATTTATTTATTTATTAAATTTATATTTATTTATGTTCAAGATACAGTTTAGACTTTATCTTTATAGACTGGTGAATAAAAAGCTATTTTCAGAAACAATGGATATATGTAATATGCACAATCTTTTCTCAAAGCAGTTTTATCTGATAGTTAATAAACAACTTATTTTCTAATGAACTACAATTTAAACTAGATTTATATTTTAAAAATAGAATAAATTTGATTGTCATTTCATCTAACATGGATTAAATCCCATTAATGAATGTCATGAGAATTCATTTCCAAACAACAATTTGTAACATAATGCTCCAAATGTGTATCTTCATTCCAAAAAACACCAACTGTATATTATATGTATTTTATTAAATACACAGAAAATGAACTATAAATCTGAATATCCAGAATAGGAACTATAAGATATCTAAACATGTTTTAGAAGCTATTTTCATGTTTTCTTCATATAAAACAATTTTCCTCATTTTGAAATACATTTTCAAACAGCCATTTAAAAATTTGTTCAGTGATAGAAACATCTGAAGTGGTACAATGCAAAATACACAAGTAGAAAGTGCCTCCCTATTTCCCATCCTTCATGTTTTATCTCTCTCTTATCTGATTTCTTCATTGCTTAAAACTTTAAAAAAGTTAATACTGCCACTGTTGTTTTAGAAAGCTCTGTTAATTATACATTCATTTAATTGTGGGTTTTATACTACTGTTTTTATGGGCTATACTGTGGAATTTGTGCAGCAGACACGAAACAAGCTACTCATTAGGTCCTTCAGCATTTTTATGTATTGTCAAGTTTCACACTACTAATTTCCTAACAACTCAATTCATTTTTAAATGCCTCCCAGGCCCAATTTCAGAGTCTACCAGAAGCTGTGTAAGCTTTAAAAAAATGCAGCAAGAAATTTAAAATATATATCACTGAGCATTCCAGGACAATCCCAATAGATTTAACGTAATTTGCTCTAAAATATAACAAAGATCTACATCATTCATATATCTTGCCAGCTGTAATATAGATTTTTAATTATGAAGTGTAAGAGTTCACAAGAAAACACCTTATCAATTAATCATGAGCTTTTTTATTTGTCTCAGTGAATTCTAACACTATACATTTATCTTACATTTTGTAAGATAATACATTTTAATTACTTTGACAAAGAAGCCACCTATTAGTTACAATAAAGTTGGCAACATTTTGTTATTTACAGCATACTTTTATGGTAATATAATTTTAGCAATTACAGAAATCACTTTTATGGTAATATAATTTTAGCAATGACAAATTTCCAAATTTAGGTTAGAAATAAATATGTGCATGTGTTTTAATATATTTAATAGCCTTATCTCAGCTACAGTTAACAATATATTTTCTTAAGAATTCAGTATGTTATAAGGAATTTGCAAACTATGTCACTTTATGTGCAATAAAATTGCAAACCAAGTTATAATTCTTTTTGTCTAAAAGACAAAATGCTTTTCTGACTTATACATTTTTATGTATTTCAATTATAATTTGTTCATTAGATTTTACAAGTTTGTGTTTATTAGCTGCCTTAACCATGGAAAGGCACAGTATAAATTAATTAAACAATACATATATAGCTTTCCCATTTGACTGAAGAACCTAAATTCATATGAATATCCATCTATAATAACAGATCTATTTTCCCAAATGATTGAGAATCATGCATGTATCAGATTAATTATCTGCACCTCAACATTCTTAGAAATTATTCTTCAAGGCAACACAGTCCTTTAATAAAGTAGATGTTTAGCCTACATAAAAACTTAACAGTAGTATCTACTGTATATTCAATAATTATTGTAGAACATATTTTGGAAGATACTGTAGATTTTGGAAAATCTAGATATTTATGAGCAGAATCCACTTACAACTTCCTGTACAAAATGTTTCATTTATTAGAAGTTGAAAGTAAAGCTATCTCTTCTATGACTACCATTATACAACTCCGATGTTTCAAAGAACCACAATATCTAGTTAATGGCGCATTTTTAATACAAAACTGGTATCATCTGCAAAGTAAAATAATTCAGTCCTTAAAACAAACAATCTTAAGAATAACATTTTTAATTACGTACAAAAGTATGGCCATTCCATAATTAACAGCTCTAAATAAATCCCTAATTCTTTCTAAATTAGCTTAATATTCCAAAAAATCATAAAAATATAACTGAATTTTTATCTATAAGCACCTAAAAATATTTGTTCTGCAACTGAATCCAACAGAATCAATAGCCAGGGTCACTCTGAGAAATGATTATCTAAATGTATAAATCTCATATGCAACTTGCTACAAACATAATAACTACTTGCTACAAAGATTAGAAGTGTAAGTTTGGTGATATAGGGCAAACAGATTCATGAATTGGGTTCATTTATAATATGAAGCTATTATTTAAATTACTGTAGTAAGCCACGATATATAAGTTTAGACATATTACTAAGCCATTCACAGTGGTTTAAAAAATCACAGACACTGTTCACACATCTACAAAATCAAAACCAAACACACTATAGGTTGTCCTTGATTTACAGTTGGTTGCTTAGTAGTCATTCAAAGTTATGATGGACCTCACTGAGGGAACTTATAACCCAGTTCTGAAGTTCCAATGGCCACACCTTCCATGGTGCCATGATCACATTTCAGGCACTTGGCAACTGGCCTGATTTACAGCCATTAAACAGAATCCTATGGTCACGTGAGTATTTTATGATGGTTTTGTCCAAAACCAGCATTTGTCACAAAAAAAGGTCGTAAAATTGGGTTGGTCACACGGGTGACCCAATTTATGATTACCACAACATATAACCATGATGGACAAGTCCCATTATGATCATAAGTCTAGGACTCATGGCTCAGCAGAATGTGTCCTCATGTAATACAATTTTCTGTTTCTACAGTGGGCAGCTGGGACCTAAGAAAAGCCTACAGCAGGATGTGAGAACCCTCCTAAAATTACAATATGGTTCCTGATCCTGAAAAAAAAATTGCACCTCAGAAATGGGTAGCCACGGATAGCTGTGTCCTTTAGTAGGTTCAGTCTTTCCCCACCTGGTGCCCTCCATACGATTTAAAATACCTGTTCTCAGCTTACAAGACAATGTTTATGGAATTTTGGTGATGAATAAAGAAGGCTACTCTCATTCTTCATTAGTAGTGAAAAAGATTGTCTTTCCATTAGTAATCACTCTT
>JANHZU010010352.1:105825-119079 GCA_032468055.1 Acrochordus granulatus | reverse complement strand
CATCTTGTTACTGGAAATATGGCTAATCTTTCTCTGTCTTATATTGCTTGCTATCCATTTTATTGGATGACTCCAGAATTATGACTTTTAGCATGATGAGACCTATTAATTTCTTTGACACAGTCTTTGATTTTATATACCCCTGCATATCATCCCACCTGCCCCACCTTTTTTTTTTTGATGGAGGGAGGGAATTAAAGTTTAAATTTGTATTTTTTTCTCATAAGAAAGTCACTTCCAATCCCTTAATTATTTTTGTTGTCTCTTGTTGTATCTGCACTCTTTCTATAATATTATTTTTAATAATAGATATATCACTGAAATATCTTTATTTTAAATTCCATATGTAAAAATGAGGAAAAGGGGGAAGGGGGCAAAGGTAAAAGAGTAAAATGAGGTCTTCTATAGTGAAACTCAAAGGAGCTAAATTAAAGAAAGACAAAAACACTGTCAGCCCCTAAATAAAAAAAGCATTTTATAGGTTGCGATGGTAATTCATAATATCAACACTATTAACAATAATGTTAATATCAAAACTGATGTGTACATATAAAAATATACTAAATTGATTTTTAACTAGAAGAATACCACATCAGTATAACAGTAACACAGTGTTTCTGATATATTTGTAAATCAAAACTGCTAATGGTAGTGACTGGTCTACCAAACACGATTCATGACATTTCAAAATTATTTAAAATTGATTCTTAAGGTCAGCAGTATTCTTATGAAAAACACTGGTAACAGCATATCATTATAGCATGCATTTATCCATTAATTTTTTATAAAAAAATGTCCTTACACTATTTTGCCTTGGAAACTTTTAAGTTAAAAAAAAGAAATTGTTTGGAGATAAACTGAATTGTTTCAATGAACTAATCAATTCATGCATCCTTCCCTTGACAATATTCAGAATGGAATAATTGTTCAAAATGTGGTGTTCCTCCCCTCAAAATACACCTCCTAACTGCAAGCAACCCAAGACAGCCTGAAGTGCAACCCTAATGTCTAAAAATGTGTGTGTATGTTTGTATGTAAATTTATATTCTCATATTCATCAATAAATTGCTTTTATACTTAGCTATATATTTAATAAAACATTAGCAGAACAGTTTGCTTAGATGTATTTAAAAACTTGCAGAGTATGAACATTTAATGTTAGATACTAACAGTGGTAGATATTTGTTTTACAGAAGGAAACAGAGATTGCTTCTAGAGTGAAATTCTGAACTTGGAAATTAAATATATATAAAAACTATAGGGGGGCATGCTTCTCATATGTCCAAGATCCTCCTCCAGCGTTCCTGCCTGAAATATTATTAAAATGTCCCAAACCCGCATAGTTCAAAGGTTAAATGTGAAACTGTTTAGACAATAGCTAAAATGTAGGAGGCAATGAAAGCAAATGTTTTGTTCTGAACGAATCTCACCTTCTGAGCTGCTTTAGAGGGACTCTTGTTTTTGCTTCCTTTAGGTCTTCCTCTTGGTCTTTTGGGAGATGGCTCTCCTGTAGGTTCCTAAAAACAGAAAAAACACTATTGTACCAAAAAACTCAACACAACTCTAAACAATAGAATCTAAAATCCACACACATCTTATGTCAAGAAGTGACTCAAATATAATAGTGAAAGAAAATATTAAACATGGGGTATAACAGTATGTTTATCTGCATTAATGCTTCTTCATAACAACTTGAGGTCTATGGAAAAACAATGAAAAAGTATTGTCAAGTATTATAATTGAGATACATTTTTCCCAACCAAATACATCTAATAAGAGTAAATTTTGTCATTCTGATCAGTGGAGGCCTTTTGCACTCACCTGATAATTGTTCGTTAAATATCTATTTGTAATCACTTGAGACTGGAATTCCAAACTTAAAGAGTCTTTAAGGCACCTTTCTTCTCTCTTGTTATGAAAGTTATGAAAGTGAGCTTTGCTTTGTTCTGCAGTTTACAATCCACTTCCATCTGTCTAGCTTAATGGAATCTATATATTGTATGTGGGGGCTCTGCATATTCTGGCCTGATGAAAAAACAATTTAAAGTTTATAACATGACTGAGATTCAAATTGTACAAAACCAGTTTTTGTTCAGATATTTCCCCCAATGGTTTCTGTTTGATAATAAACAGATGACTCATTTAAATCTATAGGATTCCAGTTTTCAGAATTCAAATGTTTTATTCATGAATCATATGGACTAAAAGAAAAAAACCACATCCACTTTCAAATATCAAACATTTTATTTGGATTACGGGATGAAGTTCAGCTAATTAAGTGCAGTTGTGAATGGATCTTAAAACTCTGGTGCATTCCTCAGGTTACAAAAGAAATTAAATCTATAATCCTATAACACACTTACCTGGGAGTAAAACCCAGCGTTCAGTGAGTGGGTTTACTTCTGAGCAAGCATGCATAAGATTTCAGTGCGCTGCAACCGACGTGGTAATTTCCGAAAAAAAACAAACCAACCCCAAACCGTAGGAGCTACAACGTTCAGCATCGATTGGGCGAGAAGCACGTTTTTTTCCTGAGCACAATGCACTTCATAAAATGTTCCTTTTAAACAGGGGTCCTCCACTACCACACACTTCTTCAAAACTAAACTGGTACTGGAGAAAAAGGGAAATCGTGCTCGAATTGGGGGAGGGGCAGTGAGATCACGACAGTTTAACAAAGGTAGCACGAGGAACGCGTGTGTTTATCCTGTCCTTTCCCAAATATGTTTACTGCTCTACGGTTGGGGATGTAAAGAGAAAAGTAGGGTAAGTGTGAGGTCCTAGCTAATGATCACCCAGCACCGCCTCGAGCCTGAGGGACCCCCACTTCGAAGTATTTCACATTTCAGGTTTCGGATCAGTCTGCCGACCATCCGATTTGCTCTAAGGAAGTGGTTTGATGCTAATGAATGAAGTTCTTTTTTTCATGCCCGCGGAAGTCAGCTTTAAATGCACTTAGTAGGCAACTTCTGCCGCCGGGAGCTGCCTCGGAGGAAATGGAAACCAGCGCAAACAACGGCGGAGAAAGTTCTCCACGCGGCTACGCAGCGCTGCAACGGCGACCTTAATTGGTTGCATCCGCAGAGCGCCTCTCTCTCCACACGACGCGAAGGGAGCGGGGGAACGCGCGTCTCCCCGCCGTCTGCTTGCTTAGCCGAGTGCAACACGCGGCAGTCGCGGATTTCACCGCGTGGGAGAAAGGGAATGCCCGGGGCGCGGGCGCCCCGCGAGCACCGCAGCTCCGCGCTCGACGCCGCGCCGAGAGGCACCCCTCGCCCCAGGGCGGCCCGTTTCCCGAAGGGGAGGCGGGAGGGGAGACCGGCTGCGCCTCGAGGAAGTCGAACAATCCCGCGAAGCGCACAGCAAGCGCGCAGCCAACAATGGCTCCCCCTCCGAGTCGCACAGCTGGGGAGTCCCTCCGATTCCCCCGGCCACGACGGGAGGGGGCGAGGTCGGATGGGACCGGCGGCCGCTACGAGAGGCGTAACAAAGATTGAGACGGAGCGAAGACAGCCCGACTCCCGCTCGTCCTCTCGGTCCCCTCACAGAGTCGCGTTTCAGCCCTGCTCGAAACCAGCCCGCCAGCGCCGGTCGGTGGACCGAAGCCGCTCCGCGCCGCCGAGTAGAAACCACACAATAAAGGCCGAGTTAAGTTTTCGCCCGTTGAGGAGGAACGAACGAGCGCGCGCGCGCGCGCGCCGCGTTTCTCCCCCTCTCACGCGCGCCCGCGCGCGCGCATACTCTCGCACACGGGCCGCTCCTTCCCCGCGCAGCCCCGGGAAGGCACCCGCGCCGCCGCCACACCGACCGCTTCCACAGCTACGAGCGCGCCCGGCCAACGCCGAGCGGCTCGGGGGCACGTGCACGCCCGATTCACACACGTCTCTGCTCTATCCTAGGCTGCGCAGAGGGAGTACTGACTTGCGGCTGCTTCCTGGGTCTCCCTCGCCCCCGCTTCGGCGGTTCGGCGGCGGCAGGTTGTTCCTTGGCAGCCGCGGAAGAGGTCGAAGGCTGCCCGGCTCCGTCACCTCGTGCGCTCATCGTGGCTCCTCGCTGCCTCTCCGCCTCCCGGCAGTCTCTCGACTCGCTCCCGCCCGCGCGCTGCGAGGCACCTCGGAAAGCGGGAGGGCTCGGCGGCGACCCGGCTCGCTCGCACCCCCGCAGCGGCAACGGCAGCACCACCGCCGCTACCACCGCCGCGCCGGACGTCCTGGCGCTGCCAAAGGAGAGGAGAAAGGGGGGGAGGAGGAGGAGAGAGGAGGAGGAGGAGGGAGATGATGGTGGCGGCGGCGGCGGGCCAGCGGGGTTGGTGCTGGCGGCGGCGGCGGCGGCGGGAGGCGGCCGAGGGGGAAGCCTCCCCTTTTCGCAGTTCAGCGCCGGGAAGGTCGAGCTGAGACTTTTTGTGTCGCGCCAAAGCGGAGGGGAGGAAGGAGCGGGAGCGCTCGAAGCGCTGGGCGAGAGCAGGGGCGGTGCGCGGCCGGCCGGCCGGCCGGCCGGGGTGGGCGGACCGGCGGGAACGCTCCGCCGACGAGCGCCGAGCAAGCGGGGCTCCGCAGTCGTCGGTGCGTTCGGCGGCCGCCCGAGTCAGAAAAGGCGCCCGGGAGAGCGGGCGGCCCAGCGCGCCCTTCGGCTGGCCTGGAACCGGGTCGGGCACGTTGCGGGAGAGGAGACGGCCCGGACGCGAGGCAGAGGGACTCGCGCCTCTGCCCCCCTCCCCCCCGGTGGCGAGGCGAGACGGAACGCGCGGCGAAGGGACGGACGTACCAGCGATGCCCGTCCGAGCGAAGCAGCGTTTTACAGAGGAGAGATTTGGCCACGGGTGGGAAAGAAAGGAGGAGGCTGCGCGGGGGGGAGGCCACCACGTGGAGCAAGAGGCGGCGGCAACACCACCGTCGGAGAAAGGGGGAAGACGGCCGGGCTCTGGGCCTGGGTCGGAAGTTCGGCGTGAAGCGCCGAGGACGGACTCGCGCCCCCACGAGTCCCTTCCGAAAGGGTACCTGTCCGACGTTGGTGCTGCCCAACGTCCGAGCTTAAAATGGCTGCATTGGCTGACCCGAGCCAAAGGAGCCGGGTTTGGCTTTTCTGCCTCCCAAGCTGCCACCAGGCCAACCTTTCTCGGGAGAAATGCTCAACTCTACTGAAGGGCAGGGCGGTGTGCGCTCCCAGAAAGAGGAATGCGAGCGAAGTGGTGAACACGTAGACGAGGGCGGGCCGTTGGATTCGAAGACGCGCCCTCACGTCCATCTTTTCCGCACCCCGCTCGCATCCTTCAGTCCATTCCAAGGATGGCGGTCGGTCCAAGGGCCGGGCCGGGCCGGGCCGGTCCTTGTTTGTTTCCCGAAAGCACTGAAGACGAGCAACAGAAATGGTCGAGTGCGTTCAGTTCAGATCTGCGACAATCCGACGCGGGCACTCTCGGGCTCCCCGGCCAGTGACGGGGCAACAGCAGAAGTCGCAACAGCGACGCTTCCTTCGATTTCGGTCCGTTCGCTCGGTGCCCTCCCGTCCCCCGCCCGTTCGCTTCCTCGTCAATAACTCGCCTGCCCGAGTCTGTCTTGCATTTTGTTTTATCCCCTTCGTAGCGCATCTCTTGTCAAATCCAGGCCTTGAGTTTCCACGTTTAGTGTTTGCGGACCTCCACTTTCAACCGCAATGGTCTGGCACTCCGGTTCGGGAGACGGTTTGGTTTAGTGGTTAAGGGCAACAGGCAAACAGTCAGGAGGAGGTTGCAAGTTCTAATCCCGTCGCAGCCAGGAAGCCAACGAGGCGACCTTGGGCCAAGTCACTTTGCAGGGCTGTTACTGCGGGGAGAACAGGAGGAAGACGGAGTGTCAGATGTGCTCGCCGTCTTGAATTGTTTATGAAAATAACAAAGATAATTAAAATATCCTACCTCTAAATACCTCAAATAATTTCCTACCTCTAAAACGTGTTGCCCTGAGCCAAGGGACTTTTGGGACACCTGTCCAGTCACCCTCCGTGTGTGCCTGTGGTTTTCTTCGTATTCTGACATTAGAACCGGGACAGTCCAGCCTGCGTGATGAAGTAATTTAACAAAATGCATCTTCGTACTTCTCATTTTATACTATTCAGCTTAAGATGGCAGAATGAGGGACGAAAGGAGAGACAAACCAATTAAAGTCCAGACAATGCCAGGTCCTTTACATTTCTGTGGCAGCACCACGACAGATGGATATTTGTATGTCTGATGATATCCTAAAAAGAGCAGCAAAGGCAGGAGAGACGATCAAGGCTCGTTCAGCAGTAGCCAGAAAAGACCGACCGGTCAAGAATATGATTGGCAACCGGAGCAGCACCGTTGTGCGCCAGCTTAAAAATAGCACTTTAACTCAGCAGTGGAGAAAAGCCCTGGGTGTTGTTCAGGGACTTCCAACTCTTTGTGGCCCAAGTTATACCTTTTTAGCAGGATTGTCCATCAATAATGATGTCTTTGAATTCTTGTTAACTCATGCTTGTGCCATTAATGACAGCATATCATCAGTGACGGTATCCAGTAACTTTGTCTTCTTGTGCTTTGATTTAATTTTGAGGTTTCTCCTCTTTTTGAGCAACACACTGGCTTTTGCATTCTATTTTTTTAACCTTCAACAAAAATTCCTTATGTCTTCTTTCCCTCTGTTGTCATCAACATATCTAAAATGGTTCGTGTGTCTCCCAGTCTGACACTGCTTATGTCATGCTAAATAAAATGGTAACAGTATGGCACATTCCTTTCTCAGTTTTGAACCATTTAGTTCTATTTTATCATTATATGCAACCTTCATTGAGCAGATGAGGTGATCCAATAACCTATTTTTGAAAAGCTATTCACAATTGTAGGCTGCATAATTGAAAGCCTTAGTGTAATCAATGAAACAAAAATAGATACCTTTGTGGAAGTTCCTTACCTGTTCCATTGTCTATCAGTGGTAGCAATGTGATATCTGCTTCTTCTCAATCTAGCTTGTATTTCTAGCAGTTCTTATGCCTTATATCATTGCAAAATTTTGAACATTATTTACCAGCACATGAGATAAATGCAATGATCGGTAATCCAAGCATTGTTTGATACAGTCGTCATTTAGTGTTGGAATATAAGTTGATCCGTGGTCATTGTTGTATTTTCCATATGTGGACTATCAGCAATAGAATATGATTCTGATATGGATAGAAGATTGATGAGGAAGAGTTTCATGATGGTTTATGTAACAATAACCCACTCCCTGCACAAAATTATAGTATCATTTATTTGTTTGTTTATTTGCAGGACTCTCCCTGCTGTTTTCTTGGCATAGGAGTGGTTTGCCCTTGCTTTCTTTTTACAGCTGAGGAAGAGTGACTAAAGTCAACCAGATGGTTTTGTGTCTCGGGGAACTAGAACTCCTATTATCCCAGTTTCTAGCCCAGTGCCTTTAACCACTATATGAAACTGTCTCTCAGTATCTTGAATTTACACTATATTATTTCGGGATCATTATCTCAGCTATGATTCCATATCCCATACAAGCTTTTACACTGTTTTTTACTACATATAGATCCTATTGTTTCTGTGGAAACTTAAAGGCTCTACATTCTCTCGTTATTTGTGTAAAGTGTACAAATTGTATTAATCCCATATCTTGAAGGAAATTGCATGTGCTGTAGTCTTAAATTTCATCTCACACTACAGAAACAAATATATTAAGAAATTAAGCTCTTTTCACACTAGTGATGTAGATCATCTTTTAGCATCATTGAACCATCACTTTGGTGATACAGAGGCTGTGAAATCACCTATTCAATACAAATGAAAAGGGGTGTGAAGCTCTAGTGTGTAGATGACAGATCAGTTTAAATAAACCATGCCTACTAAATCTATCCTTTTTTGGCACCCATAAAGATACACTCCAGCAATACCAGATTTTCACACCAAATAGAGGAAGTTCTGTGCCTCCACTATCATGACTTTTGGTTACTTAGGTCTATAAGTGAGGAATAAAAATAAAGTACCATTATTGTAGTGTTCTGTTTCACTAAATGAAATTGGCAAAGGACAGATAAACCCCACACATATTTCACATAAAAAGACCTTACACACAGTATTCTTAGGAAATGATATGCTATTTCAATTAAATGAAGCATATTCCAAAGAGACAAATGTATTAGTTAAAGGAAAAGAGAAACATAATTTGATTTTCATTGATGTCCTCATATTAAAAATAAAGTTACCCCTCTTTCTAATATTTGACTGTAGAAGAGTGTTAGGACCAAAGCAGTAAGAACCAGATACAATAATTGGATTTTCTGGTGCTGCAAATGATACTACTGGTGTTGTCGATGGACTATGTATAAAAAAGATAGGGACAATCCAGATGATTTACATTATTTGCTTGTTTGATTGATTGATTTATATGCTGCTGAACTCAAAAATGACTCTCGGCAACTTATTATTCTTTCCTTCTTGGCTTATTATTGTTATTATTTCTTGCTGAACCAAATCAGGCCCTTGGTTTACAAGGGAGCTGAAACAATCAAGAAATGGCAAGACAGGGTACAAGAAGATAAATCCTTAAGACACATCAGATCAAGCTGGGATAAGATCCAGATGAAGTCCTTCTGCATGGTAATGGGAGTAAGACAGAATACTTGTTTACCTTCATATGGCCACACAAAGCAGGCCAGCATTATTTCTTCTATATGATAACGCATCTCAGTCCCCAGATATGGTGAGAAGGGAGCCAGAGCAATTGGCAGCTTACTATGAGCAGCATACATAATTCTTTGCAGATAAAAATAATCAAATCCACTTCAGTTGAACTCTGTTGGGGTCTTTTTTTAGGAACGTAACCTCAGCAACTGCTTGTCCTCTTAGACTGTATTGGGGGGTGTTTCATGGCTTGTTGACCCAAAGTATGTGGACAGATGTGGAAAAATTAGAACTACTATCTTGTGGTTTAACCTTGCCATGGCTAAGGAACTGATAGGTTTTCCTTGGCTCCTGTAAATGCCTAAAGGAAACAGTTAAAAGGCATGTATTGAAGAAATTCTCCCTTATTTGAGAGTTCTGTGCAATTCTAAACCAGACTTAAAAATTCAGTTTGTGAAAAGAGGGAAGGTGCACCAGACACATCTGAATTATATTGATTACATTGGTCTATTTCAATCAGGTGTTCTGCTGTGACATAACGCCAACTTTAATTTATCACATCATAGACTGGTTGGGGTGGGATATGGTACTGCTTGCAGTTGCTTTCAACATCTTCTAGGTCAGTGGTTGCCAAACTCTTCCACAGAACCCTAGAGTTCCAGAAAAGCATTTTGGGGGTTCCGCAACAAATCTCAAAAATCAAATTTAAAACAGATTTGAAAATAAAACCACACAAGGCCAACTATTTGATTGTCAGTTGGTGTCCAAGCAGTAAACAAGGAAATGCATTACCTCATTTGGTTCATAGAATTCTAACGGGAAGGTAGGGGGAGCACTTACGAACAGAAGTCATTTTATTTTTATTGATTTTATTTATTAAATCAATATGCCGCCAAATTCAAAATGACTCTCGGCGACTTATCGCAGCCCAGTGTCTCAAACTCACACAACCTCTCAAGGGAAAGCACATGGAAGTTCTGAGAAAGTTACGTGCTAGAATACTCTTGGCTTGTCTAGCAACATCCAGAAGGTTCTTTGTCTTATAAATGCTCGCGTACCACTGGTCCCTTCATTCAGTTCAGCTCTAAAATAGATGTTATATGGGAAATTGGAAGACATATTTGAATTAGTATAAAATGATCCAGAATCTATTTTGATTACACAAATTTCATTAAATCTGGGGTATAATTATTGCCAACAATACATAATGTATGTATATGCATAGTTAAAATTTACTTACCATTTCATGAACCTACTAACGCGGATAGGCTTTCAAGTGCCAAAAATATAATATGTGCAACTTCTAGTTCTAGCTCTACTAGATACTGCCTATTTGGACTTGATGAGATTCAGGAAGATGCCCTTTATTACAGTTCAGTAAGTAAAAATACAAGGATATTAAAATTAGTTTTTTCTGTTCACAAATTGAGTCAGCCTGGAGTCTGGCCTCTCTGTTTTAGAGAGCACAACTGTTTTAGGGCACAACTGCAATGGAAGAGACCCTAGTACTGGCGGTCAAGAAGCAAACATACTGACTAATGACAGGCTCGAACGTGAAGATTTAAAATCTTGGGAAAAAAAGGAAATACGATGAACTTTATCTATTTTTAGGATTTATTCCTAATGGAAGTACAGAACACCTGGATGCGTGATGCGTCATTTGCAGTGAAATCCCCCTTAACAGTTCCTTGGCACCCGCTAAGCTGAAACGACACCTGGAAATAAACTGCTCACACCTAAAGAGAAAGGATGTCAGTTTTTTCAAAAACCACAAGGAAGTCCAAGATGCTTGTGTGGCTTACTTACAGAAATATGCAAAGACCAATAAGGAAAACACAACTAAAGTATCATTTTTCTTAAATTACATGATTGCCCGTGCTGGGAAACCACATACAATTGCAGAGGATCTTATCAAGCCATGTGTGAAATAGTCACTTGCATGCTTGGAGAGGAGGTGGCAAAAAAGTTTCAGCAGTCCAGTGTTCGAACAACACTATGTCCAACTGTGTTCATAAAATCTCAGATTATATTGAAGATGAATTAATTCAGAGAGTGAAAAATCGTAAAGCATTTTCAATGCAACTGGAGGAGAGCAGAGATGCTGCCGGACTTGCAATATTGCTTGTTTTTGTGAGGTATCTGTTTGAAGAAGCTTTGGAAGATTTGTTTCCATGCGCACCTTTGGAGACCAGTGCAAAGAAAAATTTTGCAAGAAATTTTTAAAATCACCTGTTACACGCATAAGTATGATTTTGGATAAATTTGTTAACACATGCAGCAGTGGGGCTGCATATGCAGCAGTGGGGCTGCAGCGATGGTGGGAAAATCGCAAGGGACGGTATTAAGAATAAAAAATGTAACACCAAATTGTACCAGTAGCAGTTGCAATTGCTTCAGCAGGCCCTTGTGGCGGAGAACATTCCACCTGACTTAAGGGACGTTCTTAATGAGGCTGTAAACATGGTCAATTACGTAAAAGCTCACCCACCCCAGGCAAAACGTTTTGCAAAGGCTTGTGAAGAAATGGGAATTCACACAGGAGTTAGATGGCTTTCAGGAGGCAAAGCCCTGGACAGGCGCTCTGAGCTGCACTAGTTTTCTTCATAGGCGAGGGTCTGTGCAGCGAAAAGTGCTCACGCAACGTGCTTCCCTCACCAACATCATTCGGAAAGCTCCATGAAGCTACTACATCTTTGCAGTGGAAAGATACAGCCACATTCGCAATGAGAGACAAAATAACATCACTGAAAACCAGACTTTTGGATCAAGTGTGTAAGTAACAAAAACTTCAAATGCTTTTCTCTCCTGGCCCGGTTTCTGAGCAAAAATGAGTTGGAAATCAAAGCTGATGTGCACAAAAGCCTTTGTGAGCATTTAATGAACCTCATGAAATCCCTGTCAGAGTACCTCCAAGACAATGACAGAGAGATCATGTGGGTGCAAAACCCATTTGTCAACTGAAATACACCTCCTTTATTGTCCAGTGTATGAAGATCTTATTGAGTTTAACCTACTTTAAAACGAAATTTGAATCTTGTTCCATGAATGACTTTTGGGTAAAACTGATAGACATACACCCATCAGTAGCCAGAAGGCTATCCGGCCTCTGCTCCCCAAAATGTTCACCTGTCAATGCAAAGCAGGCTTTTCAGCTTGTGCTTACACAAAAAACAAATGTAGGAGTAAGTTCGATGCCACCTCAAATTTACGTACACAGCTGTTGGACAGAAAGCCCAATTTCAAAACTATTTTACGTACAAAAATGAAACAATTTAATTCATCACATTAGGTGTAAATCCAATATTTTCTTGTACCAAAACATTTATGTTTCTATCCAATGCTTTCTTGTACCAAAATAAAGGTTGGTGGTTATATTTAAAATGATTTCTCTTTACAACGGAACCTCAGATTACGAGTAACGTGGTTCACGAGTGTTCTGCAAGACGAGCAAACTTTTTTAATCAAATTTGGTTAGCAAGCAAAAACTTGCAAGACGAGCACCGTGCGATGAGCTCGCACAGGAAATCTCACAACTGAGCTGATGGTTCTTTTCTCTTACTGCATAAAAAGTGTAAAGTGAAACCAGTCGTGTTAATGAAAGTTGTTCAAAACAAAGAACTCCCGAGATTCAAGTTCCAGATTCTCCTTCCAGGCAATAACTCTCCTCGTCCTCTCCTCCCTCTTGTCTCCCTCACACCAGCCACATCTCTTTTCAAAGTGTACGAAGATTGACCCTCCATCTTCCCAGTCACCCACACACACACAGCCCTCCTTGCACAGCACCATCCGGCCTGTCCCCTTCCTGCCCATCTCTTCTCCCCCTCTTATAGCACATAGGCAGGTTATAATGATAAGAAACATTTCCAAAGACCCCCGGGAAAGACATTAGCAAGAAAAAATGGCCATTTTGCCCTCGAGCAGCAGCAGCGCATCCTCCCAATCTAACAGGACCGCCAAGACAGCAGCCGGCCGAGCAGCAGCTGATTGCCAGAATCTGCCTCAGAGCGGATCCATAGCGATAAGATTAGCACTCAAAGCAGCCACCTCTCCTAAGAAAGGCCAGATGAACTTCCCAACAACTGTACAGAAACGAGAGGACAGAACTCAAGGCTAGGTGGAAATCCTCTTACATAAACCAAGGGACCTTCAAGAACCATCACCCAAATTGACAGTTGTCATTCTTTGCCCGGCTTGGATTGGACTCTTGGGGACTCCTGCCTTAAAATCTAGCAAAAGTTAACGTGCTGGTTATTTTATTTTTACTTTATATTGTATATTAATCATTGTTACTTGTTTCAGATATTAGGGGCAATCATTTCTACATAAAATACCACTGAAAATTATTTTTTTATAAATATTTTTGGGTGCATGGAATGGATCATCCGACTTTACATTGTGTCCTATGGGAAAATTTGCTTTGGTATAAGAGCATTTTGGATTAAGAGCACTCTTCCGGAACGAATTGTGCCATGAAAAAGGGAGATAGTGGTTCCTAAATACAGTGGTGCCTCACAAGACGAGATTAATCCGTTCCGGAAGAACGCTCTTAGTGCGAAATGCTCGTAAAGAGAAACGCAGTTTCCCATAGGAAACAATGGAAAGTCAGATAATCCGTTCCACGCCCCCAA
>JANHZU010010352.1:86223-99855 GCA_032468055.1 Acrochordus granulatus | reverse complement strand
AGGAAGAACTAATGTTGTTAATTTTAGACTGTGATAGACTGGTAGCAAGCGTACGTGGTCGCTTCTCAGCTCTACCCAGCTTCCTTGTTTAATTAAGCCACATTCATAGGAAGAGCAAACACAAATCTTCCCGTGCTCTTCCCGTTGTTAACTGTAAGACTTGTCCAGTTAGAACAGTGCTCTTGTAGAAGCACTCCATCCAGGTACTCCTCTCTTAGCATCCTATTCTGCTCAGATGGTATCAGTGTGCAGATGCTGAAATTTGCAGTGTTGATCAATTAAACCTAATGGAATGACTCAAGCTGAACTAACGTAGAAAAAGGTATTTCCACACTGTTCATGTGATGGAAGAAAAAAAGATGAACTTGTTTATAAATTAGCGAGGAAGTCCATGTTGACATTGTTCAAGCCAAATAATTAAAACGATTCTGCAGTGGTTAGAGACACGTGGTATAAAGCTTTTGAAAAACGCATTTTGACATTGGTTTTCTCATATTCAACGGACACTTTTTGATCTCTCATAAATGATCACACCGTTCTTTTATTCTGTCACACATTTTATTCAACCATACATTCTATTCCAACTATTCTTTTATTCTGTTACACATAAACAGAGCGATTCGCTTATTTGAAGACATGTTTTCAGAACTGGAAAACGCAGTATGTTGAAACATTACCTCTTATTTGTAAATGAAGTAAAATCAACGCAACTGGCAGCCGAATGTTAGCAAGGAAAAGCTCATCTCATCTCACCAATTTGCTCAGTCACTGGAAAACAGTTGCAGTTGGTTTTAAAGAGGTGAATAACAGTGGCTTACAGCAGTTACGCAAATAAACGACTAGAACATCCCTGGAAAAATAAAATATACCTTGATATTATTTTTAGAACTCTTCTTAGTCGTTCCAGGGAGCTCAACTTTTTTAAAATCAGGCTCATATACACACAAGATCCAAGATTGTTTCATCGGGTGTGTATTAGCCTTGGGGAGCTTTATGAGTTATTGTCACTGAAGTACTATAAAGATGAACAGCTGTCATTCGTGGTTTACACCATGGCTCTACGTAAGGGGTTTTTTGCACGCTCCCAGACTCGTACACCGAAGTCTTCGAAACGGAGCGACATCGTCCGGCAGGAGAGCAACGATACGAAGTGCTGCACCTCCTTAATAAGCTTGGAGCCTCAAACAAAGGGAGCCCCGCAATTCCAACCAGCCATCTAACCTGGACATTAACTCCGCTTACTTTATAAATTCATGAGATCACCATACCTCCTCTTTGGTTCCCAAGTACTGAAAATAATTCCCTTCCAAAAATGCAGCCGCAAGCCACAAAAATTTAGCTCACTTCATAAATAATGTATAAAACAAAATGCAAATTCATAGCAGCTGTTCATTGGTTATTAGATACGGTTGCTCTCCACATCTCTGTGGAAATCTTTAAGAAGAGTGTGAGCAGCCGTGGCCATTTCCTGCAAAATGCAGCTTTAGTATTACTTTGTAAAGCCCCAAGTAGCCTGGGAAGGAATGGAGAACGTGCGGATGTCCACATACTGCAGAAGTGGGAATGCTCTTCATGCTTGGCCACACCAGCTGTACCTCAGCTCATCCAGCAGACCTCAGATTCTGCGGCACGTATGACGATATGCAATCAAAGTCCTGTGAGGACCGTCCTGCTCCCCCCACTTCCAGAGCTCTGCTTACCAGGGATAAGGAAACAGGTTTTTTTCCTTGACATTTGCTGATGGAGGAACATGCTACCTCCAGAATGATGAGTGGCTTCCATTCTCTTGGCTTGTAGTGAAGCTCATCTGGGCCTTCACTTCAATACCCTTCTTGGTAGGGGGGATTCGGGAGACTCCTGCAGGGCCGTGCAGAGGAGTTTGCTGAGCACCTGGCAGATGAAGTCACTCATGCGGAGTCCCAGTTGGCGGCCGTGCGTGATGCGGATCCACTTGAGATGCCAAGGGAGGAGTCTCGCCCAGTCACCTGGGAACAATTCGATCCTGATGAAGTGCTATCAATTAGACCCTTGGCCCTCCTGGTTGGTGAAAGCCGCCAGGATGGTGACGAGCAGGTGGGTCCATGCAGTGATAAATGCCTCACTGCAACAGGGGGGTTTTCCGGGATCTTTTAAGGAGGCCCTGGTTTGTCCCCTGTTAAAAAAACCTTCATCGGACTCCAGCTGTCTGGACAATTTTCATTCAGTCTCCCACTTGCCCTTCTTAGGGAAGGTAGTGGGGAAAATGGTCACGTGGCAGCTTCAGAGGATCCCGGAGGAAGCGGATTTTCTGGACCCTTTCAGTCTGGGTTCAGGCTCGGTTACGGGACAGAAACAGCATTGGTCGCTCTTGTGGATGATCTCTGGCGAGAGCGGGATGGAGGTGGTGCATCCGTCCTGGCCCTCCTTGACCTCTCAGCGATGCTTGATACCATCAACCATGGTTGGTTGCAGGGATTGGGGCTGCGCAGTGCAGTTTTGCGCTGGTGTGGCTCCTTGTTCCAAGGCCGGTCCCGATCGGTGCGAATAGGGAGAGGGAAGCCTAGTCCACACCGGCTACTTTGTGGTGTGCCGCAGGGCTCGGCACTTTCTCCCCTCCTTTTTAACACTTACATGAAACCGCTGGGTGAGATCATCCGTCGCCATGGGATGAGGTACCCTCATCTTTTATTGACTATGATGGCTACTCCATTTCTTCTCAGTGATGATGCTCAGATTCATATCTCCATCCCTGGTGATCCAAGTGATGCTGCCTCGGCCCTGACTCGGTGCCTGGAGGCTGTTCGGGTCTGGATGGGGGACAACAGGCTTCGGTTGAACCCTGGCAAGACGGAGTGGCTTATGTGAAGATGCAGTTCCCTTGAGGAGTCCTTGATGTTGGAAAGAATGGCAGGAAGGAGGCGGCGGCGGCAGGCGGCACAGTAAACGAGTCTGATTACGATAGACGTAAGTGCATCTTAGGGAGACCTGAAAGGCCAGCTTGGGGTCAGGTTACCCCACAGAAGGTCTCTCTGTCTCCGTAGCCTGTTTCAGTTCGTGCTTTCATGTTGCTTAAGCAGCTGGACAATCAAGTGCCCAAAGATTAAAAGCCTTTTAGTTTTGTGAGAAATACGCTTATGATGATGTTCCCAAATCTAGGCGCAACCGCAGAGTTGCGACCTGCTCAAGCTCCCCATTAGGCATTCCCCACACATTTGGACACACATTAAAGCAGGGGTGTCCAACCTCGGCAACTTTTAAGAATTTAAAAATTTAACTCTTAAGCCTGGCAGGCTCGAAGAACCAATTTGGAAGTAAAATAAAAAACAGACATGGCAAAGTATAGATGTGCTTATCATTGGTCTTGAGAAGCCTGGAAGCCACTTCCTTATTATTATTTTTTTTTCTTTTTCCTTCTTTTCTATATCTTTTTCTTTTTTTCTTTTTTAGTACTTTTCTCTATTTTTCTTTAACTTAAAATTTGTACTGTTTTTATTCTGTGGAAAATTTTACATAATAAAAATATCTATATATACATACACACATGCGCACATATACAAGAAAGTAAAATTTAAAAAATTAGCAGTGGAATAGTATTTCTTGTTTTTATTTCCCAGACACTGCAGATCCTCCAAGGACTCTGTAGTCTTTTCTGATGCTCATAGATTGATAAAAAATATTTGGGAGTACTGTAGATTCTTCAGAGCATATTCAGTATTTGGTTATACACCAAGGAAAATCCCATTGCCTTCTCATATTTCTACTTACACCTTTATGCTGTTAAATTAAAGTATTAATCAACTGTCAATGTTTTAGTGTGAACATAGTTAACAAATATGAAGGAACAAGATTTATTTTTCTAAAAGAAAATTAAATATGAAATTAGTTTAAAAGAAAACAAATTTATTCTAAATTATCAACACATTTACTTTAAAATCATTTGCATCTGTACTGGGGAGGAAGAAATGTTTTACAAATTATGTGAAAGACAAATGAGAAAACACTTAGATTTTCATTGTATGAAAATGTTTCATTGTGACTTTCCCCCTCTTTGAACTTTTAAGTGAGCTTAGCTGGGAGAAATACTTCTCTTTAGCTCATTACTTAAATTTACAAATATTTGTAGGAGAAAATTGATATCGTAACGTATCTCCTCCCCTTTAAAAAATGAGAGTCAAAACTTGCAATTGACATTATTAAGAAACTGATAGGAAGAAAAGTAAGGGTAATGAGTAGCAACTGATAAGCAAGACAACTGCTGTGAATAGTTTAATTAGGACAAGAGCCAGAAAGTAACTCTGCTTAGAGCAAAATAAAAAGAGTTTGTCTTAATCAGAATTAAACTGTGGTAGATATTTTCTTGAATAAGCAAAATAGGCTGAAAATGTTGAGAGAAATAGTGAAATATGCTTGAATCAATACAATTCTAAACTATGGTTTGTTTTGGAAAAATTGTTCAAAATATTCTGTCAAGAAATGAATGATAAAAAGAATTCAATGAGAACTTTACAGAGTGTTTTAGGGTGCTTTCTAAAATCTCATGCTGTCCAGAAGAGAACTGGTGACGGGGTTTAGACAGTTAGTCCTTGACTTACAACCATAATTGGGACAAGAATTTCTGCTGCTACGCAAAGCGGTTGAATCATACTCAATCTTATGACTTTTTTTTGCCACAGTTATTTAGCAAATCATTGTAGTTAAATAAATCATGCAGTCATTAAGCAAATTTGGCTTCCACCATTGGCTTTGCTTGCTAGGAAGGCTGCAAAGGCAAGCATATGACCCTGGGATGCTGCAGTCATCATAAATACATGCCAATTGCCAAGTGAAACAATTATGACCATGGGGATGCTACAACAATTTAAGTGCGAAGACCATTTTTTTCAGTGCCATTCTAACTTTGAACAATCACTAAATAAATGGTCATAAGTTGAGGACTACCTGTATCATGCATAGTAGGCAAAAATAAACATTCTATTTTCTCCAACTTGCATAGGAAAGAGGGGAATAAGGCAATCTCAGCAACCTAGAGCTGGTTTGGGGTCATAGTGGTGAACAAGTAACAAAATAATAAAGTACATAGAAAGGAAATTATATTTATCTAGGTATTCCAAAATAAAATAGAATACCGAGAGGGCGGAGGAGATTTGAGATTTAAACAACTTTTATGTAAAATATTATATAATTTTGCAAAGATGTTCAGATATCCAAAACACTGAGTAAGGGTACACAGGCTTTGCATTACGGAGCGTGCAGCTGACATAGTTAATTTCTTTAAAAGTTTCTTCTGCAAAGGAAAAGAAGGAATAATTTCCTCCATTAATAAAGATATCATAGGTGCCTTTCTCAGTGCTGCAGACCCTCTTTCTGGGGAGAAGCCTGTTAGTATCTATGGATCCAAAAATATTTTTCCCCAACGGCAATCGTTATTTTACACCTTGCAAATTGGTACAAATTAAGTAAATAAACCAATGACTCAGTTATGATTAAAGGACTCACCCAGTCCCAAATATTTTAGCAGGAGAAGTCCTGCTTTGAACATACAGCAGAAAAAAGGACTTGTTTTCCTTGTGTGGTAATTTTTCAGAAGTTCACTACTGTCTGATCTTACAGTATCTGTAAACTGCAGACAGCTTCTTTGGAATGCAGCAATACCCGAAAGTTTAAAATAATTGATTACCTGTATATGAACATTTGGTGAGGGTTGTTGACTTTGTCTTCTTTCCTAGTAACACATTTTGTCTCCGCTCTTTTTTTCTTTGCAACAGTGGCATACATTTTGGTTGTGGGGCTTAACAACTTTGCATCCTTATTATTTGGCATTTTATTTTCTATTTTTTAAAACAGTTACGCATTAATACAGTTCTGTCAACAAACTATCTTCAGTTTTAAAGGAGAAATATATGAACAGATAAAGGGCACACCCTTGGGATCACCGATCTCGGGAGCGATTGCTGAACTGGTGTTACAGGAACTGAGCTTTCCAGATGTATAAACCAACGCTTCGGCACCGCTATGTGGACGATACGCTTGTCACCCTTAAAAGAAAAGTGGTGAAGGATTTCCATGATCTGCTGGACTCCCTCTTTCCAGACATAAGGTTTACGGTGGAGAAGGAGATGGAAGAAAAATGCCGTTCTTCGATGTGCTGGTCAGCAAAAGAGAGAAAGGCACTTTGGAGAGCACTGTACACCAGGAAGCAACCGGTACACCCTGGATCCTGAACTTCAACATCAGCCATCTATTATCACACAAGAAAGTTCGTAAAGACTTTGTATGGCAGGGTGAAGATACACTGCAGCACCCACAAGGCGAAGGCAGCAGAGATTTGGTACCTAACATTTAGGTGGAATGGGTACCCCCAAGCTTCCATTAAGAGATGCTTGTGTGATGGTCCACTGGAGCAGGGGAGTGGGGAGGTCAGCAGACACAGAATGTGGCACACCCTTCCACATGTATATATTTTGGAAGCCACAGAATGCATTTGTCAAGGTTTACAGGTTGGCATCACCTACCATCCGGAGGCCACAATGCTCAGACAGATTATGCAATGCAAGGACCAGCTGGACATACGAGAAACATCGGGTGTGATTTATCAGATCCCATGTGCAGCCCATCCCCATGACATTGGCCAGACAGGCAGAAGATTAGAAACAAGAGTACAGGAGCATGAAGGGGCGTTAGGTGGGGCGTTCATCCTGACAAGTAGCCATGCACAGCCACACGCAAGGACCTACTTTTGATTTTGCTGCAGTGACAGTCATCAGCCAGGCAGTGAGTAAGACGGTTAGGGAGGCAATCAAGGCATGGGAATTGGGCCCCCTGTCCATGAATAGAAGTAAAGAATTGCCATCCACCTACCAGATGCTCCACAACCAAGCACAAGGGAGGCAAGTGGAAGAAGCTAATTGACAGTGGTGTGACATAGAAGCTTATTCAAATGTAACGAGGGTGGTGAAAATGCAGCATGGGAAGCTATTGCAACATTGCAAAGGCATGTTTTTTGATTCTCTGATGATGAGCTCAAGTATGGGCTCGAAAGCTCAGACTAATAAATTTTAAAACAAGTGATCAACTCAGCTTGGTGGATGCAGTATTACCATGGGACACGCATTTTTACATTCATCCGTGGGTTATAATTACTGGCACTTGGTTAAGAAGATGCCTAGCATATCAGTTATCAGCCAGTTTAGTCTTATGGTTAAGGCACCAGGCTAGAAAGCAGGAGACACGAATCCTAGTCCTGTTTCAGGCTTGGAAGCCGCCTGGGTGACGTTGAGCCAGTTGCTCACTCTCAGTCCAACCCACCTCACAGGTGGTTGTGGGGAAAAGAGGAGGAGGGAAGAGTATTAGATATGTTTGCCACCATTAGTTGTTCATAAAAATAATAAGGGCGGGATATAAATAAAATAATCAATATATTATGATTTTTGGTGGTTCCTTTATTTGTTCACTGCAAATATAAACTTCCTGCTAATACGTTCAGCTGAATTTGGACGGTACCCAAATTTACACCGATACCCAAAGCATCAGTGAGGTTCTAAAACTCAGTCTTCAGATTTCGGCAGCATATAAATGTAATAAATAAAATAAATAAATTATTCAGCAGTGCTATGATTCTCCAGATGAATCGCAACATCAAGCACATGCTAGGATGTTAAACTTTTGAGCTGTGACGGGATAAATATAAATTGTTTTTGGGGAAGAGATTCCAGCTGCAAAACTCCGAACAACCATGAGAAGGCAGCAAGAAAGTAAGGAAGTTTGTGGGAGTGGTTGATTATTTTTTTCAGTATTTGAATTAGAAGGCTGTAGGTAGAGGAAGAAAAGAGATTTTGTTAAAAAGCCAGCGCCTACTGACAAAACAAATATGACAGTATCACTGTATGGTAAAACAACAAAAGGAATGAGAAGAATGTCTGAAAAGAAGGAAAAGGTGAAGTCAAAGATTCATCCAATGACTTCTAAACTCCACTGGAGTAAGTGCAGAATTTACCTTGATATAGAATAAACAACACATTTTAAGATAATTTTTTTCTCATTAAACTGAACATCAATATATTTGTTACTGTTCTTGAGAAATTTATCTGAATGAAGAAAAAAATCAGTACCAAACAGAAGTTTTAAGTCTGCTTCACAACCTTTCTTCAGTTTCATTAAGGGCAATATTCTCCTGGGTTTAAAAATACCCAATTTTTGTAAATAAGTTAAAATCTATTAAGTGTAGATAGTGGGTAGAAATAACATATTCCCTAGAATAGATACATATGGAATTATTACACTACAGGCATTATATTTCCTTTAAATCACATAATATAGATTAATAGTTTTGATTAAAGTACATTATACCACTGTCGTCCTTGCAAAGATCTGAGGCTCTACTGCAATATAATGTAAATATATATCATACACTATAATCTAAAAGTCTAACGCACAATAAAAAAATAAAACAGCAAACTCCTCAAAATAAAATGAATGGGTTTGGCAGCACACTTGCTTACTACAACACAGAAATAGGAACTCAGCAGCAGAGTGACCAAAGCAAACCCGTTTTGCATTAGCAAATAAAAATATGTTGTTCTGTTGCCAAAAGGAGTACACAGTTGGCACCTGTCTAGTCAGAATATCTTCTCCAGACGCTCTGAATTACGGCTCCCGTAGTCCCTTTCCATTAGCCGTGCCGACTAACGCTCATCGAGGTTGGCCCGAACCCAGAGAAGACCAAGCTGCTTGTCCTGTGCTAATGCAGGATATGCCACAATTAGAGCCTTTTGCAAGTCTTCTGAAACTCAGGGTACCTCTAATGGTTCACACTCTTGGAAAATATGTAAGTTGGTAGTGTAATGGCGCTTTTTAAATCATGTTTGGGAGAACAGCCACCAGGGAGGAGAAAAAACATTGGATGCAGCCAGGAACGCTTTTGGTTAGGCTTGGTATAACTTCCTCGGGACCAGCCACACTTTTACTACAAAAGAGAATCTGAAAAAAAAAATTGGCTTCACATAGGTATACCGGACAGTGGCCGAGACAACCGGCAACGTGATTTTCTCCTGCTGTTTCCTAACCTTGAGGAGACAGGAAGGGCAATGCTTGGAGGTTTAAGAAGTCTGGTGGGGTGGGCGGCTGATACAGATTGGTCGTGACTGATCGCGATCCACGTTCCACGCTGCGGCTCCACGTTTAGCCGGAGACCGGAGGAGCAGGACGCAGCAGGCACAGCTGGCTTCTGCTGCAGCTTGGAAGCCACACCAGCCTCGCACCTTGCCCGTTTTGGAAGGTATTCTGTCCACCTGCTGGCGATTCAACCGAACCTGTCTCCTCCTCCTCCACGTTACCGACAATCCCGTGGGCGAAGCAAACGCCATTTGGAAAGACGTATTTAGGATGAGGCGTTCCAAAAGCCCCACAGCCGCAGTTGCCACGGGAAAGGCAGACGCATGGCCCTTCCCACGTGCCTTTATGGCCTCTGCAAAGATACCGCCGATTTGTCCAGCTTTTCTCAATGGATTTTGGTATCTTGTCTTGTTGCACGTGGTAACAGGCTCCTCCACTGCATAAGTGGTTGAACTAGATAAAGTCTGAGGTCTTTTCCAACATAACTCAGACATGTTGTGGATTCTGTTAAGAACTGGAACTGCCAAGGCTGCCTTGTTAGAGAAAACTCCTATTTTTATTAATCAGAACATGGTCTCTGGTGCTGGTGAGATGAGGCTGGCAGATTTGCTCCAGAAGGCAATTAATGCTGGTGAGAGCAGTCCCAGCTAATCCAAAGGAATCTTTTATGAGGCTGCAGCACTACTCTATAGACGATTTCTGGATTCTGGTAATCGTGATAGGTATAGGCTGATCTTAGCCATGTGCTTCTTCAACATCGTATTTCAGTGGTTGTGTTGCTGTGCAACTCCATTAACCACTGGGAAAATATTTCAGGATCCATTCCAATCTACTTGAGGCATGGAAATATTTTGGGTTAGCACAAGATCTGTGCCACAGAAATGTTGGCTTGTTCATTGTCCTGGTTCCACCAGCATCATTCTGGATAGTCTGAGCTGGGAGATTCTGATTCTTTCTGCATTTCAGTTCCAGAAGATTTTGGGAGGCTATGAGCAGCCTACTTCTACCTTTTTAAAGTCTCCAGAATTTCCAATAATTCCAAAAATTCCACTTAGCGTGGCATCTATACTGTATATGGTGAGTATCACTCAGGTGAAGACTGGATCAGATCTATGAAAGTTATACTATGAGAGGGCGGGGTTCCATTTTATCTTATATGCTTTTAAACAGGTAATTTAAATCATTTGAATGTTTTCTAAAGAAGATCATCTCTAAAAAAAACATAGCTTTATTTGCTATTTTCATCAAAAGCAGTGGAAAAACTGAGTCAGTATCTGAGACTATTAACTGAGTGGATGGCAATCAATAAAGGAAAGCTAAATACAGACAAGATGGAAAGTTTTGATTGTGAAAACTAGATTCATTATGTTTGGGATGTAACTCTCATGTTGCCTAAGTAGGAAGCACAGTTTTGGGGTACTGCTATATTCAATACTATCATTGGAAGCCAAGGGATCTGTGAAATACAGGTTGTCCTCGACTTACAAACATTCATTTAGCAATTACAACAGCACTGTTGTGAAAAGTGTTTAAAAAAAGTGACTTATGACTGGTCCTCACATTTACAGCCATTGCTACATTCCCACAATCAAGTAATTCAAAATTCAGGTGCTTGGCAACCAGCATGTGTATATGATAGTTGTAGCATCCCAGGATCATGTGATTGCCATTTGTAATCTTCCCAGCCAGATTCTGCTAAGTAAAGACAATGGGGAATGCTGAATTCAATTAACAACTGCAGTAATTTGTAACAACCATGGCAAAAAAGGTCATAAAAATGAGCACAACTCACTTAACAACTGCCTCGCTTAGCCACGGAAATTCTGATCCAATTTTGGTTATAAGACAAGAACTACATTATACTAGTACCTAGTCTATTGAACAGATATGATCCTCCTTCCAATCCACTAAACCAATTTTGAACAATTTCTTGCTGGTTTATTGGATATCTAACTGGGTCAGTAATAAGAGAACAATCTCTGCAATAATTAAATAATGTCTCATAATTTAAGAGGTAAAGGCTTACTCAAATCTGCAGATCTGTTAGATATTGGGTTTAACAAATGTAATCTGGGAGTTTAGGAATTAGGTAAACTGAGGGTTACAGGATGGGATATTTAAGTGCGTTATATTTGTTATGGACACCCACACTGATTATTGTACCTTTAAATTCTTGCATAACTTTGAACAAAATGCCATGGAGAAAGTTGCATTTGTAGGAAGAAGAGAACAATTTCAGAAAACTTAAGAGGGCTAAATAAGAACTATAAGAGGTTCCTAAACAACTGGCTATATTTATGAGGTCCAGTTTCTAGGTGTGAAGGTTAGTAAATAAGCAAATGTGATTTATTAGGTTACAGGCATGTGATATCCCAGAATAGTTCAAACATATCTTATGCTATACAATGAAGACCATTAAATATGCATGCCAAGCTCATTACGGGAATAATCTACCCAGATTATTATATACAATGTAAATATAATAATCTCAGTTGCCAACCAATTGTGCCACACTATATATACACGGAAGAGACTCTTCTCTGAGTTCAGCAACCAGAAAAATAACAGTCCCTCTCTGTGGATTTTGTGCTGCTTTTTAGATGTCCTTCTTATGAAAGCTGGTCTTGATGGTGTTTATTTCAACACCAATTTATTTTCCTGATTATTCTAAAGGCAGGTGTTGGTGTATGCTCGGGTTACATTGATTGATGTTTTCTGCTTTTTTAAAAATGATCTGTTTGTTATAATACACTGTACATGGCGTGTAGCCCTCCGTTAATGGTCACAGTTGGTACCGGTGACTGTTGCTCAGTAACGCAGCCTGTGAGTGACCATGGCTAGTGATTTCCCTCTTGGCTTCTCATTTG
This sequence comes from Acrochordus granulatus, assembly GCA_032468055.1. NCBI lineage: Eukaryota > Metazoa > Chordata > Lepidosauria > Squamata > Acrochordidae > Acrochordus > Acrochordus granulatus. The sequence goes on along the minus strand of JANHZU010010352.1, from coordinate 87,898 downwards.
ATTCTGCTTGCCGGAAACAGGCTGTGAGCATGCACACGGAAATCACATGACCATGGGACACTGCAAAGGCCGCAAGTTGGAGGACCAGCGGTAAAGTTACTCTTTCAGCACCACTATAATTTCGAACAGTTGCTAAAGAGGGCAGTTGCTAAGCAAGGGCTACCTGTCCTTATTTTTCTAATTTCAAGGCTATCCTATTCAAATTTATTAAAAGCAGACTCCAAATTAGTGACCTGTTTTGGCTTGCATGCCTTTTTTACGTTACTCTACAATGAATGATGCTCTGAAAGTGTAGCATTCCTCAGCTTTTTGAGAGAAAGGCTCTAGTAAAGACCTTTCACCTTTAGAGTACAGCTGCAGCTGTAGGAATAACCATGCAGGTCATGTTTTATTGTTTTTTTCTTAATAACTTACTATGAAAGCACTAAAGATACAGATCTTTCAGTATTAAAGAAGCAAGTTTGGAGCATTCAGTCACAAGAATGAAGTCTAATAAATATGCCCACTTAATTAACCCTTTCCTTTTTGAATAGATCAAAGGGTGCTCTTTTGTAATAACCATTTCAGAAATTTGCTTTGCTAAAGATTTTAGTGCATACTCTCCAGACCTTTGTCAGAGAGGATGCTTGTTTTATGTGATATGAACAAGCTGTCCACCGTATACAAATAAGGCATCTTCTAAGAATCTGGTAGCATGTCTTGTATCATAAAGAAAGGATTGAAAGCAGGCACAGTCATCACATTGCTTCCAATCCAACTGAAATCTGTCAGATGGTAAATTCACTAAAAATAAAGAAACTTTACAAAAGTTCATGGGCATAAAACTCTGGGCTGGTATGTAAATGTGTTATTAAAACTAAGTAATGATGTTAAAACTAAAAGAATTAAGTTACTGAAACTTGCTTTTTCATGTAGACTGCAATAGGCCCCTATATTTTCTCTGGCATATTTTGCAAATGATGTTATCATCATAAATTATTTGCTTTAATAGTACTTGTGGATAGGCAAAATTAGAGAGACAGAGGCAGGCACAGGGAGAAATTCTTGAATTTATGCAAAGGTTATTAGGGCACATACATCACAATTTGTACCAGCCTATTCTGCAACACACTAGTTAGTATGCACACTTCCTAGATTGCAGTTAACTATTGTGCCATAGAATATTATTACCCAAATGAATATATTACATTTTTGTGCAAGTGGACGTATCTGGTAATGGTCATCATCCTATGATGAGATAAAATTTGAGCTGGTGATGTAGGATCCACTTGTGCCTGATTATTCATACTGGCCCATCAGGATGTTCTCAAGATTCCCAACCATCCTTTCTCTTGGCTTCTGATCTGATGCCAAAGAGCTGCTGTTTTAGCTCATGGCAATGGCAGCAGTGAAAGAGACAGACAGAAGAAATATTCCAATTCTGGCTTCCTCTCCTTGAAGAAATGGCTCTATAAGCTATGCATAAAGCTGCACACCAAGGCCTGACTGTAAATGATGACTCTCTAGACACTTAATTTTTATATTGAACTTGACTGGGATTAATAGACACATTAGAAATTATACTGCAGAAAGGAGAGAACTCCTACTGCTTCTAGTTGATTGTCCAAAATAAAGGAAAGAATTCAGAACCACACACACAGTGTGTGTGTGTGTATATATATACACATAGACATAA
>JANHZU010010352.1:58821-74603 GCA_032468055.1 Acrochordus granulatus | reverse complement strand
TTTCCATTGTTTCCTATGGGAAACTGCGTTTCGCTTTACGAGAATTTCGCGCTAAGAGCGTTCTTCCGGAACGGATTGATCTCGTCTTGTGAGGCACCACTGTATTTGTTCTAATCATATCAGTATTTTATTCAGTCATATATTGACAGCATTTTTAGTGATTGAACAAATAAAATGTTATTTAGCAATTTATTATGCTAGTTTGTCTCCCACGTTCTTCTTCAGATTAGTGACCATCCACTTTTCCTTAACTGATGCTCGCAGTCACTGAATCTAAAGCCTGTGTATAGTTCTGTTCTTTGAATCTCGTGAAACTTTTTTTCAAGTAAACACATTCAACAGTTCATACTTCTTGGTACAGATGGAAATAAATAGCTCAAACAAAGCCTCCAGGGCTGGCAGACTCTCAGATAAGGTGTCCTTTGGGATGGTAGAAACTGTTTGGGGCAGCATTCTTCTAAATCTATGCATATTGTTAATTATTGATGTGGGGGGAGCGTTGGCAGTGTCTCGTGAGGGTACTATCTTGGGCTATCTGAGGGGCACACCTCCAAGTACTTTATTCCCTTCAAGATTCATGGGGCATTATTGGTAGCAAGAGATCAGAATAAGATTTACTGCAACTGTTTTGACATACAAAAACAAGTGATTATTGCAAACCTACTTTTCATTTCTCAGGTTATACACATTGCTAAAATAATATTCAGCCTTATCCAAGACACCCTGCAAGAGGCTCTTGATTAGTGGAAAACCATAACCATCCCTTGCAAATCAATGTCACACACCATAGTTAAGGGAATAAATGGCGGGACTTGCATTCGAACAAATGCAGTACGCCACTTGAAGCCGGAATATCCAGTTCTGAATATTCAGGGGAAAGAAATACAAAGGCTCAGAAGGGGAGCCACTCTTCACAATATCACCTTTCTGGAGATCAGATTGGACCCAAACCTGCTGACCTTGGGGAAGCCTTTGACAATTTGGTTCTATTCCTCCACCGCCCCTCCTCCGGCATGCGTTACTGTGTGCTATACTCATGGTTGTGTTAATGGATGCTTTATGATTCTGGATGTGGTGTGTTTTGCTCAATTTTTTGTATCTGTTTTATCGTAAAGTGCCTAAAATCACATATATGAGATCGGTGGCAATATAAATTGTTTAGATAAATATATAAATGAATAAATTTCAGGGTTTCCAAAAATTATTTTAGGCACCCTTATAATCTAGGGTTATAGATTTTAGGCACCCAAATAATACTTCAAGATTTTTTTTTCTAACGATAGAAAAAATCCACAATCCATAATCTCGTGCTGCTTCTAAAACTCTGCTCGGATGGTTAATAGCCTAAAGACTTAACTACTGAAAAAAACATTATTTCAAAGCTTCCAACGCTTGGTTGAACCGATCATGCAGTCCTTTGGATCCACGTTCAATTAACAATATAAAGTCTAGTTGCAAGTCCGATATGTGAGGTTTTAATTTATGGCTACATTTTGGTTTAGACAGTTCTGGCAAACTCAGCTGCTCAGTTCATTTACTTGCAGCAAAGCAAATTCTTAGGGTAAGATGTATTTCGAGTATGAAAGTACACATGAATTTTTCTCCTGCTCATAGGCATTTCCCAGGAAGGAAAACTACCGAGGTAATTCTGTGGTTTGCCAGTACAGGTAAAAAAATCAGAATTGATCCACTCCTGGTCACATTATTGCTTTTTATTATATTTTTATCCTGCCTTATTGTGGGGGGCTCAAGGCAGCCAGCATGTCTTTGCCTCCTGCTCTCCGCACAACAGCAACTCTGCGGGATGCGGTGGGCTGAGAGAGCGCGACCAGCCTGAAGTCGTGCAGCGGCGTTCGCTCTGCGGGAAGCCTCGGAGTCCCGCGGCCTCCCGGTTTCTCGGCTAGGACCTGAGCCGCTGGGTCAGCATCGCTCGTTTCCTTGATCTTTTTAGGTAAAGCTAGTCTTTTCTCGTCGTGGAAGGCATCGCAAAATCAAGGTGCGATATGCCATTTTACTGTGGTCTACTCGCTATTTTTTAAGGAAGTTGCAGCATATTGTAAAAGCCCCGTACGCTGCTATGACCCTTTTCTTTCCATCTTTTTTATGCTCTGGAAGTCAGAGATAAAACTACATGGAACAGCTGCTCAGACCTTGCCACGGTCGTTTACATTAGGCTGGTTTTTCTTCAGAGAGACACAGTTTAAACAAATGGTTGTGTCCATTTTAATCATTTTTGTCCTCCTTTGAAGTATTTTCCCCCAACATGAGCACTGGCCCTTTCAGAATCACGTTCAACTTACAAATTGGACAGCTCTGCCCTGCCTTACTAAACACAGCTGTTTCTACAACATAAACATTGATTTAGAACATGGACGAAGGGTTCCAAAAGAGAGCTTCCAGTGCTTTAAACATACGGTCAGTCAGGGCCTGCTGGCTGCCTCTGGCTTCTCACAGTGGCGTGGCACCGGGCAGAGAGGCATCCCTTGAACCTCACCTCCGCAACAGGCTCCGTGGGTGGTCTGCGGCGGGCCTCGGAGTCCCTCCCGTTCCCCTCCCAAGTCTGCGACGTGGGGATCCTGCACTTTCCTGCCTCGCAAGATGACTTCTGCGTAAGCGCTGCATTTCCCTTTGTGGCCGATGGCGCCGTGGCCAAGGAGCCGTGGAATAACTGAGCCCTCAGCGAAGGGGTCAGCACCTCACAGCAGTTCACGTTCGTGGCTGGCGACGGGGCAGGGCAGATTCCTGTCCCAGACTCACTTAACTAGGGAATTTCGGGTGGAGACGCGCCGACACGTCGAGGCCAGTTTGGGGTTTGTATATGGCGGTAAAGGTAAAGGTTTCTTCTGCCAGTCGTGACCGACTCTGGGGGGCAGTGCTTATCTCCCTTCGTCCGAAGATGCTTCTGTGGTCACGTGGTGCACGGATGCTGTTACCTTCCCGCCAAGGTGTTACCTATGTGGTCTACTTGCATTTTTACACACTTTCGAACTGCGAGGTGGTTGGAGCCAGGCAGCTCGCCCTGCGGCACAGCAGCACCTGGGTCTCGAACTCAGGCTGCCAGCCTTCCAGCCAACGAGCCCGGCGTCTTAACCACTTGCACCGTTATGCCCCTGTAGATGTGTGCATATGCGCGCGCGCGTGTATTTATACACTCACACTCAGCTTACACTCTTGTATCAGGGAGGTCTTGCTCTCCCACCAGTTGGTCCTCTTGGGATGTTACGTGCAGCAGGACTACGTCACTCTCCTCTGTGGGCATTTTTGTGCGCCTCTAGTTCAGTGCATTTCTCCCCTCCTTTTCCCGCGCATCAGGATCACTTCTTATAGATTCCTCCAAACTCACAAAAGCTATTTGTTCTTGGAAAGGACCAAGGGGCGTTTTTTTAAGCAATGCCTGATGCACCACCGATCATACCTATTAATCTGTGGTTTTTCAGACTTTGTCGAACGACATTTAAGAGCTTCCACCGGTGCTTTGCTGGCTGAGGAAGTTGGGAAATGAAACGCAGCCTTCTAAATGGGTCCGTTCCTGTTGTAGACTTTGGGGAAGTGTGGGAGGAAACTGGGAAGCAGCGGGTGGGCAGCGGCGGCATCTTCGTGCCACAGATGAGCACCTTCCAGGCAGAAGCCTGCTCGGATTACGAGAAGGCAGTTCCTCACTGCCCAGTGCCCATTTCCATTCGTTTAAACATGACACGTTGCTTCGAAGTCCGACTGTCCACTTCAGTGCTTAGATTATAATTTGGTTCCCATGACCAGATTTGCATGTCGTTTTATATTCGTATACTTTTTGGGATCTTACTGCCCCCATGTGGAAAAGACAAAAGCTATCAGGATATCAAGTCACTCGTGCATTCTGGCACTGGAGCCCTTGAGAGAGGAGAACCGTGCTCATGTGTGGTAGCCAAAAGTGTGAAGTCACGTGGCAGCACCTTTTTCAACGGCTCTAACGTGTTTTATTAAAAGGCAAATAAAGCACATTTTATCAGACGTAAAATCGCGATACCTGATGCTTTTTAGTGAACTGCGTTAGTTGCAAAAGACGCTGCCACGTGCCGTTTGATTTCAAGTTGCGGTAATATTTGCACACAGCAGTGGCATTGTCAATGTGCCGGATCACCGTGGCTAAAAGGTTATCTCAAAGCCAGACGGATAGCCGGGTCTGCCAGTCGAAGAATGTCATAAGATTCAGTTCTGTTTACTGTTCAGCCACCCAGCCTTGTCCGGCTCATCGTGACCTCAAGCACCGCCGCGTGCCAGGCCTCCCTGTCTTGCGCTGCCTCCCTGCGCCGCCTCCTGAGGTCTGCCCAGCTTCATCGAACCACCGTTGGGAGTTACGCCCCGTCATTAAGGTTGGAGGGGGTGAGGGAGATCTGGCAAGGGCCTGGAAAAGTTGGGGGACCGCTGTGGCTCTGTGCACGCCACCCATTGCCAGGCGAAAGAGGCACTCACCTCCTCTGACTCCGTCACGAGGCGATGCCGTGGAGCCGTGCCCGTCCTCAGAGACAGGCAGCTTCGGAAATCGCGCGGTGGACCTGGCGGTGTTCACAGCTCTCTGCCGTTCCCAGTTTCTGTCGTCCGCCCTCTGAAGCAACCGTTGCCGAATGGAGGCCTGGCCACGGCCACAGGGGGCCAGTTAAGATGTATTTTACTCAACGTTTGCTGATCATCGATGTAATCAAAAGAACAGCACATCAGAGCATAACTGCAGAGAAGCATCTGTACAATAGTGCATCGGGGCAAGTTGCTCCGGCGGATGCCGCACTGGTGTGTCGTTTGGTCAACGTTCGAAGGTAGGATGCTGTTACCGTCGTGCACTGTAGACAGTTGCAGCTTTCCACCTAATTAAAGTGAGGCACATGCTGCATGCGCGCACACATCATTTGTGCTAGAGATTCTTACGTAAATGAAAGACAAACATGAAAATACATGAAGAAAAGTTGAACAGAAAGAAGAGAAAGTACAAGAAACAGAAAAAGGTATTTGAAGACGTGACTTCTGACCTTCCTTGCAGCAGTTATAAGCAGATTTAGGCCTCCTTCCGCTGTAAGGGCGCGTGGCTGCTTTCCTTCTTCTCGTAGTCGATGCTTTTTAGTCGGCAAATCCAAAAGCTGCCATTTCAGATTTTCCGTTTTAAGCAAAAAGTCCACAAAAAGTTCCCCGTCGTTTTTCCAAGTACTTATTGTTTCATCCCTTATCAAGCGAGTCAGTTTTGCCGTTTCTGCAAAGCCTGCCGTCTTCACAATCCGCCGCTCCGTTATGGGTATTTCAGTATTTCTCCATTTTTGTGCAAATAATAGTCTCGCTGCAGTTACCGGACGCGAAACCAATCTTCCGCAAACCTGCCTGAATTGGCTTCCATAAGTCCCAATTTTTTTTAAAAAAAGATTGGTTTCATCTGAATATTGATCTTTAAAATTCTTCGTATCATCATGTGTATTTGTATCCAATTTTTTTTTGTTTTTTCACAAATCTATCATATACTGTATACATACAGATATATATGTGTGTGCAATCATGCATGTCCTTCAGGTTTCTAACATTTGCAATTCGACACTTGACTAGAAGTGTCTTTACGTATCTTAGGCAACTCCTCCGCTGCCCTGCACCAACAACGCATTATTTTATAAAGACACAAATTCAGTCTGAGGTTGTTCAATTCCAGCTACCCTTTTATCTGCAGGAGTTTTTTCTCTTAACTGTGCAAATGAACCCTACCGAAAACCCCAATATCCCTCTGCCGTCCGTTGTTCTCTTGACTTCATTTTAAGTTCTCCCTTTTGCTGTACTAGCGAATCTCGACGGGTTGGCCGTTTCTCTTTGCCTCTTGCTCGTTTTCTGTCAAATGTTCTTGAGCTAAAAGCAATCAAGACGTTTTCAGGCACAGCCTGAGTTTATAGCTACTCCATCTTCCCCCCATAAAGTTAATGTAGATTTTAAAAATCCCCATGGCACTCCTAACACGGTGGCGTTTATATCCCCCATTAACCTCAACTTTATCATGCCACAGAAAGCCTTCCAAACCTCAGGCTGTGCTCCTCTAATTCCAGCGTTCTCTTGCAATTAAAGCACAGTACGATTTAAAATCAGGCAATGCTGGGCTTCCTTCCTTTGAACCTTGAAGAACTGTTTATCTTTGCCATTGTTTGAAAGGTGCAACCATTTTCAAGAGAGGTATTGTTTGAAATAAAACGTCATTCCAGGTAACACATCCAGATACTTTTTTTCCAAACAACAACAAAAATAATAACAGTAACTTCTCCTTTCTTAATAAATATTTCTTAAGTTTAGCCCATACCTTGACGTAGTTATTTGGAAAGCACGCAGTTCGTTTTAGTTATATTTCTGCCAAGTATTTCACTTCTTTTCTCAGTCTGAAAATCTGTTTCGGAAATCAAACAAATAATAATCAGTTCTTTGAATCAATTCTCTTTGAACTTCCACCCTCATATTTTTGTTAACATCTTTGTTTTCTCGTTGTTGATTTTAAATCCAGCTGACTGACCAAATATGTTTAATATTGTGAGTAAATATTCTATTCCCTCACTAGGATTTTCCAAAATTAAACCAAATCATCTGCAAATGACATGAATTTTTCTTAAACTTCACCCCAGATATTCTCTCATTGTGCCTTATTCCAAACAGCAAAGGCCAGTAAAAGTAGCAGCAGTGAAATCAGTCCTTCTTTCCTTGATTTCAGAAGGTTTTGTCAATTCTCCATTCACTGCAATTTGTATCATTTGTGAAACATATATTGTTTTACCCATTTAATAAAATTTTCTCCAAAATCCATATGTTTCAAAATTTTAAACAGAAAAGTTTAAATGCTTCCTCTGCATCAAGGAATATCTTGTTTTTCATTATACTGCTCTCAATATTCTAATATATTAAGAATATTTCTAGGGCTGTTTCTTGATTGCCTTTTAGGTAAAAAGCCACTCTGATTTATTCATCAACAAATCTTACAATCTTTCCCTGTATTGGTCTTTTTTATAGCCTTATAGATTTCCCTTATTGTTATAGGTCTACTTATCAGATGCTTTGGTTTATCTGCTATCTATAGTAAATTTTGTTTCTTCACTATTCATCCATTTTTCCAGGGAGAATTCTTCTCCTTTATATTTTGATGTAACACTGGTGGGAGTATTCTTTACACACTTGCACTGTCTTTTCCATTTTGTAAATTAATATAATGTTCTTTTTTTCTCAATTTATATGCTAATCATTTCTGTCTTATTTGCTGATGAGAAATTCTTCTGTTGGACAAAGTTCATTTTTATTTCCATTTGTTATCATTAACATGGAAAATTGATGTAAAAGTTTAATTTGCAGTGAAATACTTTAACTTTTTAGAGATTTCATTAATTCTTCTTTCTCATCTTTATCTTCGTTAAAGTCTTTTGCATCTTTGTCTTTTCAATATACTATTTTGCTACATAAATTGCCCTCTCAAAAAAGCTTCACTAGCATCCCAATTATATCAATGCTTTTATTAAGGATAAGATTACTTTCAAAAAATTCTTTCAATTTCGTTTTACAGTCATCCGTTATTGATTCCTTTTGTAGCAAAACTTCATTTAGCCTCCGTCTATAAGTTCTAACTTTCCTCTTATATGCTAAAGTCACTGGGTTATGAACGGAAAAAGTCTTTGGCAACAGGTCCACTTTTTAGTCATATCTAAAAACCATATCTATGTTTGGAAAAGACCTGTGTCTTTCAGAGAAATATGTGTATTCTTTAGATGTCACCATATGTCTATAAACTCAAAGTTGTCCATCATTTCAAAAAATATTTTGGTATTTTGCTTTGTGGTTGTTTTAATTCTTTTCACAGAAGTTCTATCTTCTTGTGGGCAAACCACTCCAGTCCGGTCTCCCAAGAGGCGCCAGTTTTCATATGGCAAGTCCATTAGTTTTTCCATAAGCCCTTTAAAAAATATTGCTTTGTTATCTTTTGGGGTACATATTCCCAATATCACAGGCTGGGTTTCATTCAGATTAATTTCAATTCTCATATATTTGCCATGGTCATAGGTCAGTACCAGTTTTGGTGGTAACTGTGGGTTTGTATACCTCAAAACAACCCTCAAAACAATTCCATTTTTTCTTACTTGTGCCTGGAAAAATAAATTTTATCCCAAATTTTTATAAATCAAATATTTTTGTCTTTTTTTCTTACATGTGTCTCCTGTAAAGAAATTACATCTTGTTTTAGCTTTTTCAAATAATGAATAGCCTTTTTCTTTTTCTTTCTTTTTGCAGTGTTTGCCCCATTCCACATTAAGCATTTAAAATCTATATTTATGTTGTAAACTTATAGATGTCTCTACTTAAAGATGTAATAGTCTCTTCCTCCAACTCTTGCTGTGTTTGCTGTATAATTCCTTCCTTTTAAATCATCTGCATCTCCTCCCTCTTTAAACCTTTCAAAGAATCTCTTGCCTTTTGGACTCAGTTGACTTGCAATCTCTGCTCTTTAAAAGTTAAAATCACTCCCTCCAAGTTGTTCTATCTTTTTTGTTTAAGTTTGTTAATCAAGAAAGTGTATTATTTTCTCTTATGCAATATTCTAACAGGGATTTCTTCGAGCAGAATTATGTCTGTATTATCAATCCTTAGTTTACTATTGAAATATTATTGTGGGAACTGGTCTCTTGTTTTCTTCCACAAAACACAGGAGAATATCTCTTGGTACTTTTCTTCATTTGGTATATCTTATATGATTTCTGTCTATCTTGTCCACTTCTGTGTCCATGCCTTCTTCATCCCATTCCAAAAATTTTGCTAAGGATTCAACAACCATTTAGTATCTTCACCAGATTTCTCTGGAACGGCTCTCAGACTCAATCCTTTCTCTCTTAATTCCAGTAACTCCACACTATCTAGATTTTTTCCTATCCCTTGATTATTATTTCTGTGTTGTTTTCCAAAATTTCTATTTTTTCTTTAATTCGCTTAACCTTTCCACTCATCGGTACCACACATTCTTCAATTTTTTAATACGTTTTTCTTCCATATTTGCGAATCTTTCTCCAGGTGCAGCCGGATCTCTGTTGGCTGATGCAGTCACTAATGCTGTGTCAGTCTTCCCAGTTGTAAGATCCTTGGCGTCACCCTTGTTCTGTTATTTGCTCTGTTAATGATCCTCTTCTTTCTGTGATTTTTGCTGCTTCATTAGCTGTAGCCATTTTGCTTTTCAGTTTGAAATCCAGAAAAGGGAAGCAAAAAATAGGAGTTTCCCCCCCCTCTTTAGTCCCATTCAGCACGCCGTAGTTCTATAATCACATCTTTCACAATTTTCCCTTATCTCTCTGTTCAACTGAATACAGTAAACCAATCGTCCTTCTTAGTTCCCACGGAGGTAGGTATTAATCAATTAATTCCGAAGTACTTTAAGACGAACAACATTCCAGATTTAACCGTCACCTTATTTCAATTTAAAATTTTGCCGTTCAAACTCTCGGTGAGCTTTTTAAGTTTAAGTCCATGTAATTATTATTTTTTTACTTTTTTATCACCGGATGTTTAGACGCTGCGCTGCGTAGCTCTCTGTAACTTTTACATTTTTTCTATTCCAGGGTACACTGGAAAATGGAGGTTTGGGTGAATCTAGCATCCTCCGGCAGTCTTCGCTTGAGGTTGTGAGCGGGACCTGTGAGTTGCTTCTGCAACTCCCGGCGGTTTACTCATGGGTCGCCTGCAGAGTCCTCCCAGAGCCTGCCTGTTTCCTTGCGAGGAGCGGCCTTGGAAGCACAAGTGCACAACCTCCGGCTGGGCTCACTGCCTTGGCGGCACCCCCGCTATTTGAAAACTTACTAGTCCTTTATTTTCTCCACCAAGGCACGTGTCCGTTCAAGGGAGATATATCTACAAGGGCAGAAGCAGTAGACAATTAAGGAGGTTATTAGAACACCTGTGTGAACCAGGAGGTTGGGAAGGAGGGAGACAATTAAGAAATTGTGAAAAGAAACACAACAGTCCGCTAAGCCAAGGGCATTGTACATATTAGAAACAAACACAGAATTAAAAGCCCAGTAACAAATCGAAATCTCTACAGTTTTAAGCAGGATAAAGTGTGTGTGTGTGGAAGTTTCCGTTGCTGCTTCTACCATCCAGCGAAATAAATACACTGGCTCTTCACCTTAACTGCAGTATGACTTTCCAAGGGTAAGTTGGCAACCCCACGAGAATATTAGAAAAGTACAACCACGGGCCGGGATCCAAACGTTATTGGAACAATTTGTCAAGGCAACTGTCTGTAATACAAACTTAGTGTGACACACGGATGGGCTTAAGGAAAAAAAATTAAAATGGTACCAAAGCAAAAATCTAAATTTTGTTATCACAGGATCAGAATGATACAGGTGAGGGGGAAAGACAGTCATTCACCGCTGCTCTTCCGGTTTCTTTTTTTCCAGTCAGGAGCAACCGTGCAGGATTATTTCACAGCAAATCAGCTTGAAGCTGAGGGTATGACTGACGCCTGAGACCGCTTTAAATCCCACAGGCTGAGAGTCCTTCCAGGATCCAACTCGGTCACCCTCGTGATCCACTTTGGAGTTCTAATATCACAACAGAAAAGCCACTTTCTCCAACTTAGGGTGGAGTCTGTGATTCACCCTATGCCTCCTAATACGCCCTGCTAAGACTGAAGTCACGGGCAGAAGACACGGTGCACCAGAAGCATAAGCCATCATGGCATGGTCTGTTTTTGAACAACCCTCCTCTGAATTGTAGGCCTGGTTTAGCCAGTGAGAAGCTCATTTGTGTCCCCTGAAGAACAAGTTTGACTTCTTCATTAAAGTCAGAGGGTCTTTTAAATGTTTGACTTTGTCTGGAGTTTGCATGGTGTGTTTTTCACCTAAAGCCAAATTCTGAAGAAGAGACTCTATTTTTCTCACCTTTTTTACAATGTGTATCCTCATCCGCACTGAAACAAGTGTACATATGAGAATAATTGTATGCGTGTAAACTTAAAAGTGAACAATTCAAACATTTGGAACTATTTTAAGGCAATACTCTAGATTTCCCAGAAGGTTTGATCTTCAATCAAAGTACAGTACATAGTAATTGTAATTTTTCTCCCCTCACCAACTTCCCTGACCCTTAATATGTCACTTTTAACATCAGGCTGTTTGATAAAAGGATTCTGTTTAATAATTCATCTCCTATTTTCACCCGTTATGATTCTTTTCCTGCTGCTCTTGGAAATGTTTCATATTTCGTATCTCAACTGCCTGGCTGATCTGACTCTTTCCTTCTGTCTTTTTTGCCTACCCTTTTCTGACACACATTTCATTCAATACTGTTGAAGTTCTTCCCATACAAATGACATCCAAAAACGTTCCATATATGGTCATCTTAATGACTTCAGCAGTTAATTTCACACCTGGGCTTTGAACCATGATGTAAATGCTCAAGAGTCAAGCAGAGTTTTCAAACACATTTTCTAGCTTTCTCTTTCTATTTTTAAGACATGCTTTCCACTTAACGGATCTTGTTTGCAATAATTCTTCAGACAACCTATACATAGCACCTGACAAAGCATGAGGCAATGATGCATTAATATAATTCAAAAAGAAATTCCTCATTATTTGAGCAATTCTAATTAAAAAATTAGAAATTAAGAAAATGCTAATTTGAACCTTCAAACTTGACTTCTTCTCTGTTGCACTTTATCTGCAAGATTTAAACCTTGTTAGTCTGATAACCACTGATCTTCTGTGCAGATCATATCATTTTTGAACCTTCCTGTTTCCTTTTAATTATTCTTAATGGAATCATAGAAGAAGATATCCTAAGGTTACTGATTGTTGAGTAAAATCGTAAGGTAGTTGTAAAGCTTACTAATCCAGTGTAACCCAGTGTAACCCAGTACAATACTCATTCTTCATTATTTTAATATCATCTAGTCTGGGATTTTATAGTTACTTCCAGCACAAAAATAAAGAACTTATGAAAAGAGTGGGGAAGTTGGGGAGGGCAAATGGAGTGTCAGGTTTTTTTAAAACAGTTGAGCACATGAACTATGGAAGATTCTTATTGGTATTTTTCATTGAACTTCACTCACCCCTTTAGGTTTGCTTTTAATTTGTGATTTTAAAGCAGGATGATCAACTTGTTAGCAAGAGACAATCAAGTTCACGGGTCATTAAAAACATTTATGTGTATGCATATGCTTTAACGTACAGATAGTAAATTAACGGCAAAGTTTGGTGCTAGTTCAATTTCATTAAAATATCTATTGAATGTTGCAACTAAAGGGAATAGTGTCTATGTCTTTGCTTACCACACGCCATCAACATTATCCAAAAAGCTTCCAACTACGTCACGAAATTTTGGAAAAGTGGAACACCTTATACCTTAGCACAGTATTTCTTTGGTAAGAAAATATTGTGAGGTCTTTACTGTGTAAATTACAGCTAGCTGTTGGATTTAATCTTTTACACTTTCTTGTTCATCATTCATCATTTATCCAAGGGTTGCATTTTGTTTTGTTTTTGCCTGGAATAAGGAATTCAAGATTTAGCTTCTCTGCGGACTCCGCTTGAGAGTTATTGTTGGACCCCATTGAAATATTGGCAAATGTTGGAAGCCCTGTTTATGCAAGGATCAGTTGCAATACCTGCGCTTAATACCGCAGGGTATGTTTGGAGAATACAGGGCTGCAGATATAACTTATTTCTGACAAGCTTACATTATGGGATAATCCCAGTTTTAGAACAGTGTCTTTGTTTTGGGGTAGACTGGGCCCCTCAGAACATTATTACTTTGGATTAATGGAGCCCTGAGGAAGTGCTTTATAAAACTTATATAGAAATAGAAAAAAAATCGGGTTTGAGTCACTTCAGAGTACTTCTTGGTGGTTTATTCGTAGGTTGAATAAACCTTGCTACATGCTTTATTTGATCTGCACATGATTGCTACTACCGAAGCTCCGCAGACTTTCTAAATAACTGTCTGTGGCCTGAATAAGCCAGTAACCCCTTTTTTAGGAAGAAACTTGATGAAATTGGTATGATTTTTCTGACCTTTAAATGATGAATTCAGAGAATAGTTGTCCAATACCTCCACATCTAAAAAAGGCCTCTTAAGAAAGGGGCACACCGCAGGTTCTTTCAAGGCCTTGGGTGGCATTCTTTCTCACAATGTACTGTCGACATTGCCCCTGGACCATGACCTCAGCTCCCACTCAGCTGCCCGAAGGAGCCAAGAGGAGCAGGGATCCCATCCACGAGTACAGAAGGCACCTTCCAGCCCACCCTCTCCGCTCCGTCAGAAGTCACAACTCAAAAGGAATTCCCAGCAACGAAGCAGATTGATGGCCACGTCCTGCCCACGTGGAATTAAAACTTAAGCAAATCTGAACCACACTCCAAGGGCAGGTGCACTGATAATCCAGGCACCTGGTCTCCATATACTGTAGGTTAACACAAAGGGCTATTTTTCACTGGGCTTAAGACGCCTGTCTGTAAAGCTGTCCCCATCCTTGCTCCTGGTAGGCTGCACGAGGCAGCGCCTGATTAAAACGGATCCATTTCGATGGAATGAGTCCCCAGTTACCACAACTCCTTTCTTTGTGTTCTTACGAGTGCTGTAACCCTTCTGCTACTCAGCAATCCGCCTGCTGCCTGATGACCCCCAGCGTCACCCTTTCTGCCTTGAGGACCCAGCATCCGTTTCTTAGGTGAGGGCTCAGAGCCTCTTCCGTCTTCTGCTTCTGGCTGCCCCTTCGGCTTGCGCCTCCCTTTGGCTTGCTTCCCTACCGTGAATTGCTGCTCTTGTCAATTTCCACTCCTCTTTTTGATCTGAGAAGTCTTCGTATTCTTACGTGCTTAGACATTTTGTGGTTGTGCTGATCCATCAGTTCTATTGAATTCATTTCTTTTTTTACAAAAACGATGCATAATAAAAAATAAAAAGCATGCGATAGAAGTGGATACGCCGACACATTGTCAACAGCTCCCATAGCAAAAGGTCTTATTGTTTATTCAGAAGCAAACAAGGAGAGGTTGAGCCATAACTTAGAGATGAACGCTAGTTGTGCATTCATATACGCATATCCTCACTTAAACGTCCTCAAACAGAAGCACAGCGGGTGCTGCCAATCAAAGCAGGGTGTGCCAAATGAGTTGAAACAATGGTTAGATTCAGTAAAAGATAGATTTCGAAAACCCTTCACCTCCCTTGGAATATTGTTTTGCGCACGCCTTGCGTTTTGCAGCAGGAATACGAATGCTTACCGTCCCAACGTTTTTGAAGCCCGCTTCTTATAAAGCATAATCCGGAACTGGCATCCGAAACTGCATCTACCCCTTCCCCGTTCAGACAGCATGAGCGTGCTCTGGCACACCAACCCTCTCCTAATCATGATATCACCCTTCGCACCAAATCAACTGTCAAGTTTCAGGCCTGAGAAGCTCAAAGCCCGGCTGGTAACGTGGGTGGTCCAATCTAGCCGGGGCTGAAGTTGACAGCTGAACTCAGCTTTAGCAGCGACAGCCCAACAGGAGAAGGCAGGAATGGTAAGATTTATGCCGTGGAATGTTTTGCTAAATCAGCCATGGAGAAGAGTAGAGAGGAAAATTGGCTGCTGGCGAGCATCCTTCGCCTTCCTCAACGACAGCCTGCTAAATTCAAATAAAGGGAGGGGCAGGAAGGATATCCTCAGCAAGCAATGGCAGGGGAAGCTTTATTTGCAGTGGTAATATGGCAATTTTCGTACAGAATAAGGGAGTGAATGCCACATTCACATCAGGAATTATTCATCCCCCTCATTAAGATCTATGACTCGACTCCGACTTGCTAACTACATATGAGATTTGTCTGCCTTGTGAAAGCCAAGCGCCACAGCCCCATGAACCGGAGGACAGCACACACCACAAGCCCAGAAAACACCTTAGTGCAGCTAAATTAAGTTTCATAACGTATGTCCTGGTGTTAAGGGGGAACAGCATTGATTTGCGTTGCATTTGATGATCGGTACCTATTAGCTCGAAAGAATTCAAATAAGCAAAACTTAAGGAACAGATTAAACAAGACAGGACAAAACAAAAATAGTGAGCTTGGATTATCGGTTGACAAAGGAGAGGCAAGATATAAATCTTGTAAAGAGGCCTCGATATAAATCAACGTTAAGGAGGCCTCCTTACTACGAAAAGCAAGTGTCCACTAAAGAAGTTGAACCCGAAAGACTGAAGAAGCTACTATGCAAAAAGCTGATGACCACAACTGAGCGCCACTTTTCATTCACAAAAAACAAAGAAAGATCATGTGATTGACTGAATTTTACCTAACTCATGAGCCTGTAAGTTAGTATCAGAATTTCAATTAAAATTAACTAACTTTTCCAGCTCCAATGCACAAATTGTGATCACCGCTGAGGGGCACAGTGGCCGCTTGGGACCCAAAGCGCCGGGTTCCATCCGCTTTCGCCCGTCCCTTCAAGGAACCTTACGTTGCCCAACAGAAGACATAATGAAGGAGCTGCACTTGCCGACTTCACTCTAGGCTTGATTAAAAGTGCTCTCCAGGTACTTAACCTTGTACTTAAGAATTGCTTACGGCAGAATCCCAGAGATGTAATGCAGCAAGAAAAGTTGCTTTTCTGTTGGGAAGATGTGAACCGTATATACGTAGTACATATCTTCTCTAGGGCTTAAGCACCAGACATTTCCCTCCCTGCTTCTCAGGCCTACAGAAACATCACTATTCTCTTCCCAGTCTTGAGATTGGGAGACATCTGTTGATAGTGGTTTTGTCCAACATAAGAGTCAGCCCTT
>JANHZU010010352.1:15320-25362 GCA_032468055.1 Acrochordus granulatus | reverse complement strand
AACTATGCATGCAAACATACAACCTATTCCGCCCCTCCTCAAGCTCGTCTGCTATTCTAAGTTCCATTACCAGCACATTTGGCTTTTTATTCAGAATTATTGGGCTAGGGTTGCGTGTTCTCAACATATTTCTGAGCTGCTGTAGAGTGTTGTCTGCATCATGCTTACAACTTAAGAATCGACTAAGATCACCATCAAATTATGGTGCATGAAAAAGTAAAAAGCATCAGCATGAAAGAAAGTTTGATAGTATTTTCTAAAATAATAAAATGCAAAGGTAAACACATGGCACAACCATACACATATTTCCCTTTCAGTTAGTTGAACCTTAGAAAGTCAGTTACATCTCTGGGTTGTAAAACTGTGCGTTGAGGAAAAAGGATCGAAGCATGAGATTCATCAAGAGATTGAAGCATGAGGTTTCCAGTTATTTTTCAGTCCCCCCAATCTAGTTTTATGCTATGCTGGGAAGTGCATTCAGCAAATAGCAACTTTTTGGGATTTCTGGGATTAAGATCATTAGAGTCACGGCCACTTCCAGTTGAAATCTCAGCAAGACAAAGAATCCACCTAAAAGTAACATTCTTTAAATCTAGATGCTAACGGGCAGGTAGACAGCCTGTTATATTTTTGGTTTTAATTATGGGTTTGGCCATAATGCATATGATGAACCCAAATATGTCAAGAAAGCACATGATTACAGCTGCAGTCTCGTTACAGTATAAATTTGTGCACGGGTACTTGAAGAAAGTAAACAGAAACATGCATGAGAAGACCAGATCCAGTGTTCAACAAAATCAGTCGGGTAATTACATGACAGTAATTTCAGTGGATCTGCTGAACGCTAAAATTGGTTTCAAATGTTATCCTAATAGTCACAAAAGTCATATGAGTTTCCAAGCTTAATTTTCAAATTCCTTATTTCAGCTGGTACCCACATTCAACTGTTATCAGGGTCAAGGGAATGCGGAGAAATGACAAATGCAGCATCTCATTGTTGCAACACCCTTTTCATGTATGTGTGTAAAGTGATGTTGCTTTCATTTCCTTTCCACAGGGGCCTCTCTACCTGCTAACTTTTTAAAAAAGTTTGTTCCATCTGTGGAATAAATCCTGTATTATTCAAGAGGTGCGTTCAAAATGTATTCGAAACTCTTAGCACACACATTGGACCGGTGAGATTTAGATTCTCACTGCATGATCTTAGCTTGAACAATCTTGCTAACAAATCAGGCTTACATACTTGAGCAAATAAGATACACAGCCAACAGCGCAGGGATACGTATTCAGCTAGCTGGCCAAAAAAAGTATATTGAGATCCGTAGGGAAAGGTGAAAACACAGCCCCCGGGAACAGACGTGGGACTGAGAGAACCAGATTGTCCCAAACGGCTATCGGCATGGAGAACAAAAGGGACAGGGAGAAACGTCTCCAGCAAAATGCCCGAGCCACCCGAATCGCTCTTTCGAGGTCCATGTCGGTGGTGCTTCTTTCGTCCAGCTGGTGCTTATTAACGTGAAGGCAGCCCTCTCCCCAGGACGCTCTGATGCTGCTGCAGCCTTTGTTCTCTGATTTGGCGGTGTCACAGGTGGTAGCTCGGGGTCAGGGAGCTGGGCTGATCGCTTCATGGGATGAGCAGAGCTCGGGACGCCATCATCTTCCAGTCTCTCTGGACTTGGCAGCTCACCAGAGCCTCGGTAGGTGCCTTTAGAGTCTCCTTTGAGCTCCCGTTAACCAGCCCTAGATTTTGATTCCCCGAGAGCCGGTCTGGTATTCAATCTCGACAGCAGTTAGGATGATTTTCGTATCTTCCCTCACCTCCAAAGAAGCCCCCACCATCTTCTTTGAGAGGGGAAAGTCTGTCACAGTGGAAGACAGGCTCATCCTGCTGAGCAAGAGAGAAAATCGCGGCCTGGAGGCTCTGCGCTACCAATTCGAACCAGTTACGAGGATATAGGTACAGCAGGGAGTGCCGAAAAGCCAGTGCCCGATTACTGGATGGCCTCCGCTGGAATTTCCAACTCAGAAAAGGAAAGGGAAATTGGAACTCACGCTCGTAAAAATCCCTTTGAAATATCCCATTTCCAGAACGGACACCACCTTTCAGGATAAAAATGTTCGGATTTGATTGAAACTGGACGTATCTGGCAAAACACTTTCAAACCCTCCACAATACTCCCACTCCATCGTAATCCGCAGGAAAAGGAAGAACGCTCTAAGCTAACCTTTATCCTTTGAACGGAGAAGCCTCTCTTTACCTGAGACGACAGGCAGCCAAGAGTGAGTGGAAATGTGGTCGCCCAGCTCCGGCGTCCTCAAGGTTCTCCTCAACTTTGGACGGATGGTCTCCTCATCCCCCAGCCCTCGCCTCACCAGCGAAAAACAGATTGTTTTTCCTCCGCATTTAGCACGATAGAAGAAGTCCAGCAACCACGTGGGTGGGTTCTGTTCTCCTTAATCCAGAGAAAATTAATACATCCACTGGGAATTTTCCTCAGGGATTAAAGGCTGAGAAGAGAGCTTAGCTGAAGTTCCGAGCTGGTTCTGCCATTCGGTTTCGGGGATATTTAAGGATGATATTTTAGGAACAGATTATGAAATTATAGAATTATAACGAACTTGTTATAAAGTAAGAATTATACTGAATGTATTGTTCGTCCCCTGGAGAAAGGAGTCGGAAGTCATCTTTTGTGCAACTTTTTTCCTTTCTCAAACTTTTTTGTTTCAATGTTAGTTGTATTTTTGATTTGCAGTTGTTAGTATCTTAATAAAAGTGCAGAAATGTTAAAAAAGAAGTTGGGTGTATCTAAATAAAACCTAGTTAAAGGCTTACAAATTTTCCTTCTCAAATTCTACCACGTTTCTGATTTAGTAAGCGGAACACCTTCCGCTGCCCAGAACAACACAGCAGACAACGTCCATCCACACCAGACCAAGAAGAGAAATGCCAAAGGCCCGCTCGTCTATCTTAGCACGGAGTCCTCGGTTATTCTCCTCCTCCCTCTCAGTTGCCCATACTCTCAATGGTTAGCGGACAATCAATCTGCTGTCCGCTTAGGACGCAAATCAAAGCATATCCACTTTGCGTAGTTAGTTCTGACTTGCTAAAACATCTCAACTGTCATCCTTTAAAACGAAGCTTTCCCAGAGCAACTCGCAACCGCTTTAAAATGACAATAAAATGTTAAGTAAAAACGCCGGGTAAACCACAGTGCATCGAGAGGTGGGATAAATATAATTAGATGCATGATTCCATCGTAGCAACTTGTGCGTAGGTCGCGTCTTAAAAATGGTGATGTTGATGTTTGCCTAGCCCGAGAAGGGAAACATGCCACTGAACGCCCTTCAGGAAGGAACGCGTGTGAAAACCGGGAGCTAGCACTGAAACATCTGTACAGCTGTTTCCAAACCTCAACGAGGAAGGAGAGCCGGTGCCTGGCCAAATTCTAGGGTTTGGGTTCCCGTTAACGTTCCTTCTCTGCACTGATTCAGGCCCGCAGAGCGCCTTTAAAGGGAGACCCGCGCACAGGCCATTGCAGCGATCGAGGTAGGTATTCCTGGGCGTGGGTCAATGACGCCTGTGTCTGACGATGCACAAGAAATACGCCGGGTCACCCATCAGAAGCAAAATCTCTCCCTGTGGATTACGGACTAAAGACAGGAGGATGACTTACTCGTGTCACTCCCAACTTATTGCACAGCAAGTTGGGATTCTCTGGGTAAAAGGGAACCAACCCTTCTGGCTGTGCCTTTCAGTACTGTCAGGAACAACGTGCAACCGCAGCGTTTGTCAACCTCACGAAGATGAAATCTGTGATCACGTTATTTTGTGCCGGTCGTCCAAATTCCGTCTCCCTCTCTCTTTAAAGGAAGATCCTTCACTGATGGATTTTTGTGGCTCCAATCCACAGAGAACAAACTGCATTCTTATGCTAGTCTTTGTTCATCCCTTCGTTCAGTGCAGCACTACATTCAGATTACGGCCGTTTTTCACAGTAGGTTTCCAGAGATATTTAAAGTAAGCATTAAATTAAAATAAGCTTCACTTTCTATATTTAATAGCCTGGCCCAAACCTATCAATCCTTTAAAACTGTTCAGAACTTCTTAGAAAAGCATGATAACATTTAGCATTTATGATTATACAGATATAGTTCAGGAATATACTACTGAACACTGCATACATTTCAAATGCTAGGCTATGAATTCGTAACGTTGAAACTGTATTACTGAAATTTAGTAACTATTTCAACTATTTTCACACAACCTAGAGAGGTCCTTTCAATAACTGCAATTGTGAAAACATTTATCCAGGATGAACAAAGCTTTTTCAAAAACACACATACCTATCGATATTTTAGCGTTTTGCATTAACTTTTTAAAAATAACCAAGATAAAATATTTATGTTATTTATGCTTTACTCTGAATAATTCTGAAGGTATCCCATAGAAGTTCTGAAACAACTGCAGTTGTCAGCTCAAACATATTTTTAAGTTATTTTTTAGAAAGTGTCCTTAGCTAATGACTAGTCTTTTAAGCAGCGATCCCTTCAGCTGATTCCAAGGATATCAAAGCACTAACCTGTAAACAATCCCAGATTTGCTTTTACAAACGTCTGTAGTTGGCTTCTAGCTCTGCAAAACTTGATAAGACCAAGCTGTTTTATTCTTGAACTGAAAACAGTAAAGTTGAGAATTTTTTTTCTAATGTTGAGCAAACTTTGTGGACTTAATACTAAGCAAACTTACACTATTGAATTCATTGAGTCTTGATGAGAAACCTGTGATCAACAGATGTTGCTGACTATAAGTTCCATTAAATCTGGCTAGGACTTCCAAGAGTTGTAATTCAGCAACATTATACAGGCCAGGTTTCTCTACCAAACCTACTGTAAACATGACTGAATCTCAGCCAAACCACTAGGATTATATAATAAAAATGGAAGCATGTGCATTTGAGAAATAAGATCAATGTCTTTAACAGTTCTTTGGCTACAGGAGCAGTATCATTCCTATTTATGATAATTACACTGATCAAGTGATGAATAACTTTTCATTTTGACTTCAAGTAACTAAGTAACTTGCTAACTTTTTTCTCAAAAATAAGAGTACTTCTGTCAATTGTTCCTTCCTCCAAATACAGCTAAAATATGAAACATATTCCCAGACTATGAGTATGCAGGAAATTAGATTCCATGTTCGCAATTTGCTTTTCTTCCATGTGATAAATGCCCTGCACCAGACCTTCCACGTGGGATCCTTAAGTGAGAAATAATGAGACAAAAGCAGAGAAAATAGAAATAATTATTTATTTATAAATTAAATATATTATATACCTGTGTTCAGCAAACTTATTACCAAGTATCTTCATTGAACAACACCTAATATCTTTAAAGCAAAAAAAAAGTTCTGATAGCAGGTTCCAAATATACTAAAATAGTCATTTTATTTTTCTCTCAATATCTTTATAAATTTCTACGTAATATAGACTGAAACATGTGCATTCAGTAGTTATTCTCAGTCATACAGTACAAAATATCCAGTACCCACCAATGGACTTCCCAGTTATATTTTGTACTCAATAATGTAGTAATAGTTTGGGCTTTGCAGTACTGTAACTTACATTATTTCTATTTGATATTCTTAGTGAAAAACAACCGATACCCATGGCTTCTCTTTATTAATGGTGTTACACTCTGGTAGCACACCTACATGTGGTCATATTGATTCAATTCACTGAATTTCATATCCTACAAATATAGATCAACTTATGAAGAGCTTACATTATTGCTTATTAGAGTCCAAGGGATACATTTCTTTCATAGAAGACAGAAATATGTTGAAACATTAAGTTATCTGAAAGATTAATGCCCCTTATTTTCACTGATGTTACAAATCAGAGATTTAATTTCAGAAAATATGATTGGAGAAAACTGACTTTTGTTCTAATAAAAGTACAGGAACAGTCTCCTGGCAAATGGCAGAAGGTAACTACACAAATGAGAAGGTGACTGCATGCTGAAGAATGATGCTACAAACAAGTATTTCTTATATGGTTGTATTCCTAAGTCCTATATCAGTCTATTATTCAATTTTTTGCTATTAAGATGCCTGAGGATAGATAGCAATTTGAACTACTTTTGTGCCAGATACAGGTGATCTGTTTGATACTGATACTGAATGATGGCAAATTATCTTAAATAGTACTATATTATGCATTATAAAATGCTGTTATTCTCAAGCATAAGTATGACAGTTAATTTTTACAGTAATCAAGCCAATCCTCTTTTAACATGAAGCAGAAATTTAAATAAAAAATATGTATTTCCTTGCAGGTTTATTTTTGCCATACACATGAAAATCGAACTAAATTATATATTTATCACAGCTGAAGGACAAAATGTTATCTCCTTGCCAGTGTAAGTACTAAGATTGACCTTATAATATTTTTTTAATCAACAATGAGGATAGTGTCATGTTCACCACCACACTTTGGGAAACCCAGGACAGGTTCTATGGGAAACACAGCTATTTTCCAAAGGAAGAGAACATCAAAGAGGTCTCAAAGATTAGCTGGGAGGGGCCGCACTTCACACTCAGCATATCACTCTCTAACAGAATGGGAGGTCTCACACATTTCACAATAGGCCTCTGTTTTTAGTGGGTATGACTGCTCTTTGCTATGTTTCTTTTTGTTTATGAAAAAATATTGTCTTTTTATTCTTTTGCAATTGGACATGACACTGAGGACAGTGGATCTTTCAGAAGTTGAAAAGGTGGAAGTGATTATCTTCCAAGTAGTAAGGTAAGCACAGCAATTTGATGCGTCAAATAAGACTTCCCTTGTAGCTTTTCCACATAAGGACTGTAAGGGGAATAGGAGGAAGATCTATACCTTTTAATGACAAAGGTCTATACCTTTTAGTGAGGTATTAACTTTCCCAGGACAAAATTCAGAAGTACAGCACTAATTGGCAAGACAATATTGTTTATACAGTGGAACATTGGATTGCAAGTAATGTGGTTAATGAGTGTTCTGCAAGACGAGCAAAATTTTTTAATATTTAATTTGGTTAACCAGTGAAAACTTGCAAGATGAGCTCGCACGGGAAATCTCACAACTGAGCCGATGGTTCTCTCTTGCTGCGTAAAAAGCATAAATTAAATAAAAGTTGTTCAAGAGAAAGAACTCCCAAGATTCAAATTCCAGATTCTCCTTCTAAGCAATTCCCCTCCCTCTCCTCTCCTCCCTCTCATCTCCCTCACGCCATCTAGGACTCCTTTCAAAGTGTAGGAAGATTGACCCTCCCTCTTCTCTGTCATTCACACACACAGCCCTCGGCACCATCCAGCCTGTTCCCCTCCTGCCCATCACTTCTCCCCCTCTCATAGCACATAGGCAGATTACAATAAGAAACATTTCCAAACCACCCAGGAAAGACATTGCCAAGGGAAAAGTCTGTTTTGCCCTCAAGCGGCGGCAGCGGATCCTCCTGATCCAACAGGGCCTCCAAGACAGCAGCCGGCCAAGCAGCAGCTGATTGTCAGAATCTGCCTCAGAGCGGATCCATAGCAATAAAATTAACACTCAAAGCAGCTACCCTTCCCAGGAAAGATGAACCTCCTAAGAATTGTTCAGAAACAAGAGAGAACAGAACTCAAGGCTAGATGGAAATCCACTTCCATAAACTGAGGGACCATCAAGAACCATCACCCAAATTGAACCATAGTCGTTATTCTTGCCTGGCTTGGATCGGGCCCTTGGGGACCCCTGCCTCAAAATCTCTTAGCAAAAGTTAAAGTGCTGGTTAATTTGTTTTATTTTTACTTTATATTGTGTATTAATCATTGTTACCTGTTTCAGATATTAGGGACAATCATTTCTACATAAAATACCATTGAAAATGATTTTTGTATGAATATTTTGGAGGGCATGGAACAGATTGACTTTACATTGTTTCCAAAACCTCGTTTGGTTTAAGAGTGATTCGGATTAAGAGCATTCTTCCTGAATGAATTATGCTTGCAATCCAAGGTTCCACTGTATTCTGAAGATGAGATTTAACATGACCACCATGTGTGGAAGGTCTTAACTAGACTAAGAGACAATACTAGACTAAGCAACAAGGATCTTTTTGCTAAATTATAAAACTGCGCTTTTGATCTTAAGCAACTAGATTCCTTGGGATACCGTATTTCCACAGAGGGCACCCAGTTGAAGCAGCACTGGACTGGCAAGCTCCCAAGAACACCAAGCAAAATTTCTTAGGCTTTGCCAATTTTTACAGAAAGTTTATATTTGCTTAGAAACTGAACCGTCTTACATAGCTCTTCAAAAAAGGGGCCAGGTTTATCTGGGCAGATGCACAGCAAACAGCATTTATGGAGCTAACACATCTTTTTGCACACCAACTTCTTCTGCAACACCCAGACCCATCAAGATTTACAGTCCAGACAGATACATCAGCTATAGCAATTGGAACTGCATGAAGCTCCAAAAGGTAGTCAGGTTTAATTCCTTGTTCCCTTTTTTTCCAGAACCCTTAAAAATGCCAGAGAGAAATTATGATGCTTTCAACAAGGAACTCTTAGCAGTTAAAGCTGCCTTTCAAAATTGAGCTTGCTGGCCAAAGAAGTCCACATAGATCATAAGAATCTACAGATATTTCAAGGCATTAAACCAGTCTCTCCCAGGCAGGTGATATGGAGCCAATTTTTCTCATGTTATGATTTTTACATTAAGTATGTTCCAGATGCAAAGAATTTAATGCCAGATCTGCTGTCCAGAAAGCTGGAATTCATGCATCTACACCAAGCCCCAGTAGCCAAAGCCATTTTACAACCTGAGAATTTCAGACAAGTACCACAGTCACCACCTGGTGAGGTACTAGAAGCTATCCAGCCACATCAAATCATCTTCACCAGGATCAAGACAAGCAACAGGCAGACCCTTTTGCAAGCGCCCAGACGGATGACCTTATGGGGGTCCTGCCAGGTACCACATCTCTAATTTTGATAAAGGGAGGGACATTGAGACACAAGAGCAAGCTGGTAGTTCCACAACCATTCAGAGAAGAAGTGCTACAGATGTTCCATGATAATCCAACAGCTGGCCATGGGGTGTCTTTAGACACTGCATAGAACCTTACAAGACTTTTTGATGGCCTAAGATATCAGCAGACATCAAGAACTATGTTGCCTCTTGGCACACCTGCAGAAGGTCCAAGTCTCTCCATCAAAAACCTGAAGACCTTTTACTACCCCTGTCTAAATCTCCCCATCCTTAGCATACTATGTCTCTAGACTATTGCTGACTTGCCCCCAGTTCAGGGCCATACATCAATACTGGTAGTAGTGGATTTATTTACCAAGATAGCTAACTTTATTCTTTGCAAGGATCAGCCCACTACCAAGGAGATTGTATGGAGTTCGCCCAAGAGTGTTACCAGACAGCCCCAGAGATGACAGCAGTGTTCCAGAGGCAAAAGATTTTTTGCAAGAGCAAATAGCTGCACAAAGCCTGCTAAGGCAGCAAATAGAGCAAGCCAAGCAATATACAAACAGACTGCATATGCCCATTGGTTAGAGGGATCTCCAATATAGAGTGAGGACATGGTCTTGCTCTCTGCTAAATATCTGGACTCCACCAGAAATGCAAGAAGTTAGATCCATGTTTTGTGGGTCCATTCAAGGAGATTCAATAAATCAGCCCAGTTGCATACCATTTGCAGTTGTGTCCACCTATGAAAGTGCACTCAGTATTCCACCACTCTCTCTTGTGAAGGAGCCCGTCCCCCGTGACTTCCACTCTTCTCATCTGCCTTCCCCTTCAGTCACTGTGGAAGGAGAACAAAAATTCAAAGTGGAAGAGATGCCAGATACCAGGAGACAGGGAAGAGGTATCCAGTATCTTATCCATTAAAGGGGCTATCCAGAGTCTGAACACTCATGGGAAAGTGCCATGCATGTCTATGCACCACTTTTAGTACAGTGTTTTCACCTTTTTTACCCAACAAGCCTCTGACTGTATAGCTACCGATCCCA
>JANHZU010010350.1:0-16664 GCA_032468055.1 Acrochordus granulatus | reverse complement strand
GCTCCCCGCGGAGCCCAGCCTCCGCCCCTCTCCCAGAGGCCTCAGCACCCCCGCTCCGCCCGCCTCGAGCAGCCGGGCGATCCAGCCTCCCCGTCCGGGCCCGGGGAAGGGCGTGGTGCACGGCCCCGCAGGCCATCCCTGGAGGGACCGGGGAGGCCCCGCTGCTACGCTCGAGGAAGCCTGGCGCTCGGGCGGCCCTTTCAGACGCGTCGCTCCCCCCATAGTAAAGCCTAATTTTTCTATATCGTGTAAAGTTTTACCTCCAGATGGGAAAAGGGCCGATGCCTCCGGTCGCACGCCTTGAGTTCGTGAACGTCGGAGACATTCCAGTCAAGACCAGTACGGGAGCCGCCCAGTGCCGTTCCCTATTCGGATGTACGGACGTGAGGACGGGACTCGTGGGAAGATTTACTCAGTTCATTACTAGAGATTAAGCAGCCAGGCTGCAAGAATCCCAAAACAATGACAACAGGGCTGATGCATGGGCAGGAGCATCACTGGAAGCCACGAAGTGCACCTGGGAGAATCCCTTAAGGTAGTGGGGACACTACTGGGGCTGAGGGGGAGTCCTTTGGCTGGGATTGAATGGAGCATAACGTCAACTCTTACTGAAGAGCTGCTGGGATGGGCCTTCCCTTGCGTGAACGCAGCCGGTGCTTCAGAGGTCCTAATCCTGACTTTGCCTTAAAACCCTGGATGTGCCAACCAATTTTGCCTTGAACATGGAGAGCCAGGGGGAAATTCCCTGCTGCTTTCTTGGGAAATGGCAGGATGGCCTTGCAGAGGGGCACCCAACACATCTCCATTGTCATCTTGCATTTTTCCATAGTTTCCATTCTGCTTGGGAGTCGTCAACCGAGAAAGTCTGTTCCTAGGTGATGCTAAAGATGAATGAGAGGAATCCCATGCATTTCAACCTGCAGCAGCAGGGAAAGCCCAGCTAAGGGGGCATCAGTCACTGGTCTCTTCCAGTACTCAGGCTGTCGGGCATTTGAGGCCAGGACTGATGGTCTGGGGGCAGCTCCTGGCCCTGCTAGGCTGGCTGTCTAGGGGATGGTGGGCAGAGGGTGACCTGGCTAGCTCCCAGGGGGCGCTAGTGACAGCATCTCCCAGCTACAATCAGTTTGCTGGCTTCTCACAAACACCAATTGATCTGGCAGAGTCTGCAGGGCTTGGAGGCCCCAAGCTCTACCACGTGGGGCCCAATGGCAGCAAAAACAAACTGCCTTTGTACAGGAGGTCTCAGCATTCATCTGCCTGGGGTGTGGAGATGCTCTGTCCAATCTAGCCTTTCCCAGCTGCAACCAAAGAGTCCACCAGAGCCCCTCCATAGCAAATCAGTCCCCTCTATCCATGAGAATGCACCAGGCCAAGGCAGTCACTGTCTCCAAGGCCCATGAGCCTCTTTGCTGCTCCTGGACCAACAATGCTGCAGCTGCTCCTCCACAAAGTGCTTGGTGTGGCTTGCTCCTGATGGAAAAGCCTGGCAACCTCATGCACTTGAATAAACCAGCAGCCCCGTCTCCAAGGACAGCCTTAGTGTGGGCAATAAAAAAAATCAGAGCTCTTACCTGGGTGCTGTCGGATTCACTTCAGGAGCTCAGTAAACAAGAAGATCCCCTGGATGAGTTAACAGGGAAGACTAGGAGCAACTAGATCAAGAGCATGAACCATTTTCTTAGGCCAGAGGTTTACCAGGCACTCCATGGATCACTGGGGAAATTCCCGAACATTCCCTGGAATCAATATAGATCCTGTGATACTTAAAGTAAACCGTTCTGATAAGCCTTATCTGAAGCAGGAAGTGATCTCCATATCAAGATCCCAGACCAACTGCTGATTGGCAAAGAGCTGGCTTAAAGGGGATCTACTTGCATGTGTCTAGCCTGGGATCCCCATGGCTTTCCACCTCCAGACAGAGACTGAAATCCTGCCCACACCAAAAAAGCCCCAGTTTCTACCTTATAACAAAGTCCAGGAGCTCAGGACAAACAACCCACAAAAAGGACCCCCAGTTTGTCCTCCAGCTCAATTTAACATACAGGGTGACATTCTCTGAAGAAGACCCTCGCAAGCTACTTCCAAGTTACTGCCAAGAAAATGACATGAATGTATCTAGAAAATTATCAGGTGCTGAGCATGGTTTGAGGGAGTTTTACCATTTGCAAACTTTCATGTGCCGTTCTTGCGATTCTGCTGACTATTGGTTTTATTTTTAATAATTTCATTCAAAGTTTTCAAAGGAAAAAAATACAAACTAATATAAAATAAGACAAAATAGAGAAAAAAAGAGAATGCAAGAAAGGGAGGACTAAAAAAATAGAAAAAAGGCTTCTAATCTTTACAGCAATTATATGAACAATTTTAAATTTACCTCTTGTTCTATGGTTACATGACTCTTTCTATAATCTTC
Source organism: Acrochordus granulatus (assembly GCA_032468055.1). Taxonomy (NCBI): domain Eukaryota; kingdom Metazoa; phylum Chordata; class Lepidosauria; order Squamata; family Acrochordidae; genus Acrochordus; species Acrochordus granulatus. The sequence goes on along the minus strand of JANHZU010010350.1, from coordinate 14,251 downwards.
CTTGTTTAAGTATCAAAAGCATACATCAGAAATTATTTTTTTTGTTTTCTGCAAAAAAAATCCATCAGGCTAGATTCTGCTAACTATTGGTTCTCCACTGGTTCACAGCTTCTCTTTTCACTCATCCTAAATCCTCCTTCTCCATCAGAGGCAGTTCTCCTCCCCCTTCCCTCTATGGGGAAACTTTACCTAACTTTCTGTATCCAGCACACTCCACAGCTCTGCCCCGTCCACACTCCTGCTTCTTGGGGAGGGTTGAACAAACCACCTATATATTCCTGGTCTGTCCTTTTCCCAAGTCTTGGAGGGAAAAGCCACCTGTCCTCTTACTCCTACACAGAGTCAAGATTCAGAGTTCAGAAGGATCCAAAGATGGGGAAGCCACCTTGATTCCACCCCCAATTTATCATGGTAGAAATGTACACTTCAGAAGTTGCATTCTCACAACCCATTTTCTGGAGTTTCACAATCCATTACAAATATAAACCATAAAGGAAGAGTGAGGATTTGCACAATTTACTAAGTGAATCAAATCTATGATAATCTAAGGGATTAATCAGTCTTAGCATATCAACTGAGTGCAGCTGCTAGATTGTTCCTTGCTTAAGCATCTTGTGCAGACAAGGCAAGCAACATGTTATATCAAAGGAAGAGTGTATAAACCAAGATTGAAACTGATACTGAGTTTTAGCCAAGATAGGAAGGGACCTTTCTCAGAGTAACTGAACTTGCTTGCATCTGCAGTCAGAAATCTTTTCCAGACAGATGGAACTCCTCTTCAGAGAAAGCAGCCATTCCTTGGGGTGATCTCAGATGCTCTGATCTGAGAGACCCAGAAACACCATCCTCCAGGCTTCATCCTTCAGGCATACCCTGACTCGCCAGTCCAGGCAGGTATTTTACCATCAAGTTGGCAGTCAGTATATTGGGAGGTTCACCCTCACTGGCCTGAGAGGTTACCATCCCCATTGCTGCTGTTTACCAACCAGAAAGAGAAGTGGGTGCAGACAGGGCTGGGCCCCTGAGTGACCTGTGCAGTTCTCCCTGCCTAATTTTCCTCTCCCCCCCCCTTTTCTTAATTCCCTCCTCCCCAGCCAAATGCACCTGCAGCACAAAGCAGCTCAATCATCAGGAGCGGATAAAGAGGGTGTGGGTGAAATTGTCTCCCCATAGCGATCCCGGCGATCCCTTTGTACTGCAGTGAGATGGTACAAAAAAGGAGCTTGCAGACAATGCTAGCATCCCCAGTTGAGCCAGTTCGTTTATTACTGGGCAGTGCCATTGCCTCTCCCCACTACGCACTGAGCCAGAAAGAGATATAATGTGGAACTGTCAAAAGCCTAGGCTGAGAGGAACAAGGTGTTCTTCAACAGGGAGATTTGGAAGGCATTGTACAGACGAAGGACAAAAATACATCCAAGATGAGGGAATCATGGCTTGGAAAGTACATCTGAGAACCACTTGGGTGTGGTCAATAACAACAAGCTGAACAAGAGCCAGCAGTGTGAGACAGTTGCTAGAAGGGCTAACACTGTTCTGGGCTGCATTAGAAGCATTGTATAAAGGAAAGAACATAATGATTGCTCTCAACATTGGGAAGATCACACCTGGAGTTGGGTGTACAGTCCTAGGCACCACATTCCGGAAGGATGTTGACTGGTTAAGAGGAGGATGACAAAGATGTGGATCTGGAGGGTGAACAGCTGAAGGAGCTTGGGATATTCAGCCTGGAGACACGACTCCAGGATTCTGGCCATGGCAGGTGCTTTTGGCTGGCAGGGAGGGGGTTAAGGAAGGGGGGAAGAACCACATGATGGCTGTGGTCCAGTACATAAAGAGAAGCTGCAGGGAAAATGGGAAGCAACTATTTTCCAGGACCAGAAATATTTAGATTTCATTTAAACATAAAACATTTGGAGGGTTCTTTCTTTCCCATGGTTTTAAAGACAGGGCTGGACAGGCACCTTTCCTGCATGATTTAAATGGTTTTCTTCCATATTGAAGCAAGCTTACCCTTTTGACCCCTTTCCAGTTTACAATTTACCTAAGGTTTATGATAGCCAGTATTGCCAAGTATTTATGGCCTGCTGCTGCCAACCAGGTCATGGCAGGTTCCATTCTGAGCAATGGCAACAAGAACAATATTTCTATATTTGGAGGGAGGGACTTTAAAGACCAGTAGATGGGTCTTTAAAGTAGAAGGACTTTAAAGACCAGTAAGCCTGAAGAAGACTCCGTAGTTATATGGTTCAGGGAGGCAGAAAGGCCTTGAGTGATGCCCTCCTCCCCTTTCCACTCAGAGCCTGCCTGTGCCTTGCAGAGCTAGGACAAACTGCAGCCTGTCTGCTATGCAGTTCGTGCCAGCCCCGTGCCTGATGGGCAAGACTCTGTGCATGGCAGGCTGTAAGGCTGCTGGAGCTCTGCACAGAGAGAAAGAGCAAGGAAGCCTTCCTGCAGCTCCAGAGCTTTGTCATCCTCTTAACCAGTCAACATCCTTCCGGAATGTGGTACCCAAGACTGTACACACAACTCCAGGTGTGATCTTCCCAGTGTTGAGAAGAGAGCAATCATTATGTTCTTTCTTTAATACAAAGAGTGAGGAAGCCTTCCTGCAGCTCCAGAGGTGTGGCTCAGCTGGCACTCAGGTACACCCCTGGAAGAAGGACCACAGGACGGGCCTTGGAGGTGGCCCCATGCAGACAGACACCCCATAAAGCTTGCTCCTCTGCCACTTGTGGCTGCCAGGGGCCTTTTACCACCCCTTCTGAATAACAAGCAGAAGAGAATGGAGGCCATTTTATTTCCACCCTACCTCTCCTCCCAGAGCCAAGGCCTGCTGCTGGCAACCAGGAGAAGAAATCTGGGTCAGCAAGCCCTCTTTGCAGGCATCCCTAGAGCCCCAGTATCTCTCCACGTCCCGTGCAAACCCCAAAGGAGAAACTGGAGGAGAGGGACGGCCACCCACAACCAGAGGAGCCATTTTCACCAAGGCTTCTCTTCCTTTGAGCAGGAAGTGAATTATTGGTTTGCACATGGCAAAATGACTTCCTGTCCAAAAGCTGCTCCAAGAGGCTGCTTCCTCCGAACTATTTTCCTAAAGAGGAGATAGGAAAAAAACTTTTCCCTGTGAAAATACTTGAGGGAGCATCCTGATGAGCCATCAAGAAAAGGCCCAGGGTGGCCGCTAGTTACTCATACTGCTTATCCTCTTTCTCCCCCACCCCTACTCCAGCCCTTCTGGGGCAGTGGCCTTTGAGACTGTAGAGCTTGCCATTGAGGGTTAGGGTTACAAGCAAAAAGAAGTCTACTGGGAGAAGGGAGGGATGCTGCCTCTTCTGCTAAGAGGAAAGCCCACCAAGCTCTAGCCTCACCTAAGAAGACCTTTAATTTCAGAAGAAATCTTTTAATTATACCAAAGTACTTATAACTACTTTTTATTTCAGAAAGGACTTGGGCAGTTGCAGAAGTACCAGAGGTTGGCATGAACAGGGGTCTCCTTTTCCTTCTTGGGGGAGGGATGAGGAACTCCATGCCCCTCCCACAGGTTCATGTATCCCCCTCACGTGCCATGCACATCCTGCAGCAAACGTGATATTAGAATGCAGTAAAACAAACATTATCAAATAAAGGGGCAGATATATAATCGGGCCAAGTGAATAGAGACATTTCCATCAGATTTTAAACCTAAGGCTGCACAGACTGTTTCTCAAGGGGGCAAGTCTTCCACCAAGGGAGGAAGGGGCACAGCCAAAAAGCTAGGGGAAAGTCTTATGCCCTTGCTTGGATGTGGGGATGGACACTAAGTCTGGGTTGTTGTGAAGGCCTCCTTACAGAAGGAAGATATCTGGGGTGCCATCTCTTTAAGGGGCAACCTTGGACCCAGCTGTGTTGGACAAATATTAGCACTCTCGCCTCGTCTGCTGTATGAAAATATCACAGCCCAATTCAAAGCCAGCCACCCATTCAGTTCCAGGATGGAGACATGCCCAAGCATTGTGCCACAGATTCCAGGTGCCCCACCACCTTCCTGCTTAGCTTTTCAGCTCTTGCTGTGGCCTCTGAGGGAGCCACTGAATAGAAAAGCTGAGCAGGCACTGGGACAAGGAGAAGGGCACCTCTTGCCCAGCCCAAGGACCCCTAGGACACCCATTCTGACCCTGACCCTCCCAAACAGCAGCTCAAGGAGATTTGGTTTTTGATCAAGGAAAAGGGTCAATGATTCAGGCAAATTTGTTATGTTGTTTAATGTTAATCAAAGCAGAGGACATCTGATCACAGATCCTTCCACTTGTCAGTTGGCTACAGGTGTATGATGCTCCCTTGTCTTCCTCCGTTGTCAGCAACAGGCCTGTCCTCCACACTACTTCCCACCCCTAAGGACAGACGAGCATGTCAGAGCTCTGGCACTCTTCCCAATGCCCTGGCAAGAAACCTTGGAAGGGCATTGGCCATGGTGAGGGAGTTATGACCCCAAACAATTCGGTAATGTAGGCTTCATGGGTTGGGATTGGAGTAGGTACCATAATCAGCCTGGCCTGCTGCAGGGAAGATGAACTTTTTAAATGCCAAGAGGAAAAGCAACCTTTACGATCAAGACGGAGTGACCCATGGTGGCTCCTGAGCTGTGGGTGGCTATCAATGCTGTGGCAGACAGAAGGTGGTCTTCTTCCTGCCCTATAATTCCCATCCATCAGCCCAGGGGCCCTAGTGAAAAGAACTCAGACTGAGGCCCAGGCTGCTCCTCACTTGCAGAACTCTGTGCACTGACAGAACCCCCAAAAGATTGAGCCGGTGGGCACAGCTCCTCCTATAAGCAGAGGAATTTGACAGGGCTTGGTCTGCGGTGCCCTTGAAAGGAGTGTGCAGAAGACAGGTGTGGACAACTGGCCCTTGGCTGCAGCTGCAATGTCCCCATAGCTAAAACAAAATAAAGGTTAGCTGCTCCCCAGCAGGGGTGAGACCCACCATGCCCAAGGCTAGAAGGGCAGCCTTTTTCCAGAGGGGACACCAAACTCCCAAGGGGGAGGAGATGACCAAGTTCTCTTAAGGTTAATACAAGCCAGGGGAAGATGGGAAGGTGAGAATACTTGAAATAAATACTCCTCATCTGGGTCCCTCTGAAAGACATGAGATTGTCATGTCTACCAGGCACACCATGCAAGGGATTAAATTACATCCCAATGTTTAAATTAACCACAGGCCTAAAATACAGACTTTAAAATCAACTAACCAAGTGACTACTGGAGATTTGTACAGCATAACCTTTAAAAAGAACTTCCCTTCCTGGTTTGGTTCCAGAAGGACACCCCACTATCAGTAGATGTAGAGGCGGTCAGAAATGGCTGCAGGCATGTGGGTCATGACCTGCATACGTAGCCACCAGTAGTAGTCCATGGGGTGGTAGCGGGTGTAGGGCGTGGTGGACGTGAGGGCATGGCCGATACTCTCGATGACGGGAGAGGTGTCTTCGGAGCCACTGTTGCAATATGACTCCATCTTGGCAATCTGCTCATCAAAGTACTTCCGCCCATAGTCGTGGCGAACAATTTCTGGCAGCTCATCCCACATCTTGTCAGCGATGGTCTTGATACGCTCAGGACTATAGAGGCTGGTGCCAGCAATGAAATTCCCTGGTTCCACAATGCAAACCTTCACATCGTGTGGGCGCATCTCATACCGCAGGCAATCGGAGAAGGCCTCCACCCCAAACTTGGTGATGCAGTAAGGCGAACGGGCAGGGTTGGCCATCCGCCCCATCATGCTGCTGATGTTGACGACACGGCCTGCCAGAGTGAGACACAGTGAAGGAAGCAGACACCACATGGGGATGGAAGGACCCCAACACCATGCAGCTGCCATCCATGGCAAAAATTAAGCAGCACAATCCAGTCTTTCTCAGAGGGTGCAGCCCTGGTGGGATGGGAAGAAAGCCCCCACCTTCCCTTCTTCCACAACTATCACCCCTTTCATTGGATTGCACCTAGGATGGAGTAGTGTCCCACACATCACTGGGAAGAAGACAAGGCCCATCAAGGGTCAACAGATTGAATCCCACTTACCTTTGGCTCTCCGAATAAGGGGCAGGAAGGCTTTGGTGGTCCGGATGGTCCCCCAGAGGTTCACTTCGGCCACCTCTTTGTAGGTGTCCATACTAGTGAATTCTACTTCCCCAAAGGTAGAGATGCCGGCGTTGTTGACCAGTCCCCAGACCCCTGGAGAATCAAGCAAAATAACTCTTTACCTTCGCTATCCCCTATAAATATGTTTATTGGAAAATATATTTCTATAGACAGGCAGAATTCCTACCTCTAGGAAGACTAAAGTTCAATAAGCCTATTCTTAACTCAAGAATCTACCATGTCAGGTGCAAAGGACCAAGCCCAGACAGTGAAATTCAAGCTCACAGGTTTATTGGTCCTGCATAATTACAAGAATTTGCCCAACTGGCTGTTGAACACCTGCTATTCTAAGATAAGGTTCAAGTGATTTCCCACTTCACCCCTGGCTCCACCCTTCCTCTTCCAAAGGCCAACCATACAAATTTGATGACTGGTCACTCTCTCTTTCCAAAAGAAGCAATTTCTGTCCAGTCTTCAATCTTTTGTTTTGTTTTTTAGGGAAAGCTCCTCCAGTTTTCTCGAAATTGTCAGAGCTTGGAATGGCAAGGATTAGCTGGACTCCCTTGGGGTGGGGTTTCGATCCAGAGGAAACTGTATTAGATGCTCCTATACTGGGTGGATCTGAGAATTGCGGGGAGAGTGGATGAGGACAGCCATTTAGGAAATTTAGACTCTCCATGGCACTGGAAGCCATCAGCCACAGTATTTCCCTGGGCCACCTATGATTGCCCAGTTTTGGAGGCCCTGAGCAGACGATTCCCAATAAAGATACTGCTGAGTGGCTTCTCCCCCATGTTATTTAGCTTCTATATAAAACCATCACCTGGGGGAGACCATTGGCCAGTTTGGAGGACAAAATTATCAGCACCAGCCACAGCTACCATCTCGCAGAGCCAGAAGCCACAGGAGAGACCCACAAAGTATCTCCCAAACTTCTTTGCTTCCTGCCCTCCCAGCAAAATTCAGCAGGGAAGCCAAGGGAGATGAGAGAAATCTAGAGGTCCAAAAATCCCACATGGGATCTGAGGAAGTGTCAGGCCACTCGCTCCCCCAAAGAGGCAGGTACACAGCCTGAGATCTCCTGGATTCACAGCTCCAACAGAGCAGCAGGTGGAAACTGGCTCTCGGGTTCCTTGCCCAAGATGCAGCAGCAGCAGCTCTTCTGGGGCTCATACCCTTATAACCCCTAGACCAGACTGCCCTCTGACAAAGTGCTTTCCTTGGGAAAGAGGATTAGCAGAAGCTACAGCTGGAGCAGAACACAGCCACTTGTGCCCTGGCTGGGAAGAAGAAACTGGTTTAGCAGGATGACACCTATGCTGCAGGCACCCTATTGCTTGCAAAAGGTTTCTGGTATTATAAAGATACTTTTAGGGCAGACTCCAAGACTAAATCAGTCTGTTCTACTGATTTGGCCTGGGAAGACACGCCAAGGTCATCCTTGCTCCTGAGGAGGGGTGGCAGGAGCAGAAAGCCATTTGTTCTCTGCAATACCCTTCTCAAGAGTTCTGGAGTGCTCCATTCCGATTATCCTGGGGCAAACAGTGAAAGACATGGAGAGGAACTTCTGGATTGCAACAGAAGAGACTCTCTATGGCTCAGGGCTGAACCGGGGAGTCCTGGTTGTTTTCTGAACTGGGTTGAGTCAGTGCTAGGGAGGGCAGGGTTTGCTCCCTGTTTGTGAACAGGAGCTCGCCCTGCCAGTTTTAGTGGGGGTATAGTCAGAAAACAATATGCTAATCAAGGAACTACCTCACAGAAGACACCCCCCAACACACACTGGCAGGACAAACTGCTATATGTTACCAGGTAGCAAGCCTCACCCTCCTCCGCAAATGTTACTAGTCAGGTCATGAAATGTCTGCAAGCACAGCTCAGAGAGCAGCCAGGACATTCAGCCCTGAGCTGCAGAGATTCTCTTCTGTTGGAATCCAAAAGTTCCTCTCCACATCCTCCAATGCTTGCTCCAGGATAATCAGAGTGGGAAAATCCAGATCTCAGGGCTGATGCTGGAGAACAGAAAAACATTCTGTGCTTCAAAGCCACACATGTTTTCCATTTTGTGTACATCCTTATTTCAAATAAAAGTCTATTCCCAACATTTTGCTACAGTCAGTGTGGCAGCCAGAAGAGTTGTGAGACAGGAGGAGCCGGACTGGCCACGTTTCTCCCCCAGCTTGATCACCAATGCTCAGGGCAGTCCCTGGCTCTGGAAAGGGAGCTCTAGAGACCACACCAGCCCTCCTAGGTATGAGAAGGCTTTGAGCCTGCAGGACCTGGACCAGGGGAAGCAGGGAAAAAGGGAAGGGAACATTTTTTAGGGACTCTGATGGCTACTGAGCTTAACGAACGAGGTGATGAGCACTCAAAGCATATGGCCCAGCCAAATGCCCAGAGCATAGGAACACAACAGGCTGTACTAGAACAATCATGTGCCAAAAACTAGGGGAAGATCAAAGGATGACTGAGGGGTAAAAGTACCAAAAGCCAGCCAGGACATCCAGAAACTACTCAAGAACAGCAAGACCCCTCCTCAATTGTCCTCTAAACTGTATTCCTTGACAAGAGTGAGGAAAACTAGCTTGCCGGAGTCCAACATTTTGGACAATGAAATAGGAGGCAAAAAGCTCTGTGCATCTGGTTGGCATAAAGCATAAAAGCTTCTCCTACTTACAGCTCACTATTTGCAGCTTTCTGTGGGGACTTCTCTATCAGGAGCCACAATACAACTCCCTAGTTACTCACGTAGACAACTTTCTTGCTTACATGAGCATGCTAGAATTGAGGAATGAACCAAAGGAGCAGCTACATTCCAGCTGGGATTCAGGGCAACCACTGATCCCTCATCTTTCGGGGTGATTGTGCCCCACTGAGGAGAGGGAAAAGGTCCTTCGGGAGTTCTTCCCCCTTCTGACTTTCTCTCTTGTGTGACTCATGCTCTGGATCTACAGCCTATCTCTTTCACCTACCGGTCTGTGGGTCCTTCAAGGTGCTTGTTACATAGTCCACTGCACGTGCCACTTCCTCACTGTCACAGACATTGAGCTGGACAGTCCTCATTCGGTCACTCTTCATGTTGTCAAGGTCCTTGGAGCCTCCCCGACCTTGTTCCTGACAAAGGGAGAAACCACAGGAGAAGCAGGATGCCGCCACTTCCCCAGGCCTTCTATCCCATAATTGAAGATAGCCATGTCTATCAGTCCACTCTCCTGCCCCACCAAGCATCCGCACTGGAAGGGTGCCATGCAACCACCAAGGGTCCATCTCTCTAGGGGCTCCAGCTTGTAACACACTATCTACAAGATGTAGCCACTCACTATAAACCCCTTTCCCGCCTTTCTGATCCTGGCAATTTCTCCACTGACTTTGGGACAAAGGCTTTCTAGGTTGTTTTCCATGACTGGGTAATGTGTATCTTACTATAGCATATCGGGAGTTGGAGAATTTGTTTTTTAGCACTCTGAAGTCTCACATACCACAGTTGCAATAAAAAATGCTTCTCTCAGGACTCATTAGATGAATCCTGGGTTTGGTAACCAGAAAATAAAATTACAGCATGGGAAAAGAGCCCTCCCGTATTGCACGTTCTGGCCATGGCCAGCAGAGGCCGTGCAGAGCATGGGATGGAGGCAACACCCTTTGAAAAACCAAGCCAAGCTCCTCCAGAATCTTCTGCCTGCTCAGCCTGTACACAACCTTAGAGTCACGCAAAGGCAGCTTCTTGTTAGAGTCTAGAGGTCGAAGGGACAGACACGCCTACTTTCCTCCCTTCTTGCTGTACAGATATGCCCAGGGCCTATCTACAAGGCCCCAGAGGAGTCTGGTCCTAACTCAAGATAGGCATCCCTATCAAAGGAGCCAGATAATCGGTGCCCATCTCTGGCAAAGGGGACCTGTGTATCCTGGGGCTGCTGTTGCCACTCACTACTATATGCAATTGAAACCCGGCTCCCTGGACTTCAGTCTATGTCTTGCACCCTGGAATGAGGGCAAAAAAGTTTTGACTTTTTTCTGTGCAACATCATTTCAAGGAGGAGTTATTCTCCCTGCTCTACTGCTCTTTCTCAAAGGAAAATCTATCTAGTCCACTGTCCTTCCCTGAACCTCCTCTTTGTTTCTTCAGATGGGCCTGCCTGAAGTAGAATATGCAAAACCATCATTTCAAACAATCCAAGCCATTTGGAGACCACACTTCTGTTGCAGAAGTCTAAGACTGCATTGCTTTTTTTTTGTAATCCAATCACCTAGGATTTCAATACTTGTGCACTGGATTTCTGCTTCCTAAGTGAGGAAATCTGCACCTATTAAACTTCACTCTCTTCCCCTTGGCTTATTTCCACAAGCTATTAAGGTGATTTAATAGAGGGTATTATCCATTCTGTATTACATCATCTGCAAATACAATAAACATTCCCTTACCTTCAACAGACAACCCGCATAGATGATGAACCCTTTCTCATGGAGGAATTTGGCCAAGGCAAAGCCAAAGCCTGAGTCACAGCCTGTGATGAGGACAGGTCGCTGGCTGATCTAAAGAGGGCATAGAAGAGTGGCACTGAAGTTCTGAGAAGAGCAACTGCAGAGGTGAACAGGAGCCTCTGCTAAGGTGCCCTTGATCTCCAATCTCCTTCTCCTTAAAGAGAGAATTCCAAAAGCCATTCTATCCACTCATCTCAAGGGAAGATCCTAATCTTGGCTCCTCTGCCCCTGCCAAGCTGAGCCCCCAGGCCCTTCGCCCTACTCAATCACAACAACATTGCCCTCAGGTACTTTGTGGAGCCAAGGGAAGAGGGAAGCCCTTGTGGTTGATGAGGTGTCACGGCCTTGGAGCATGGCCCTCAAGAAGGAGCAGTCAGAGAGAAAGTCACAAAAGACCTCTGTCTTCAAAGGCACCCCCAGCCCTGAACCTTGACAGAAGGTCCAACCAGGGGCACATGCCAGAACTGCCAGCCCCTGCAAAGAATTAGGAGGCCCACCATGGGCACATGGCATTCCACGTGGAACTGTCCTCTCCTCTACCACCACTCGCCTCACCTGCATTCGGAAGATGGTGAATTGTACCCCCTCTCACCTCTTCAACTTCTGTTCCATAGCAGCGCTGGCTCCTCCAGGTGAAGGCCGTGACCTCAGGAAGCAGGCTGCAAGAGAGAGGACACAGCTGCCACGTGGACAGAGAAAGGAGACATCTGAGGAAACAGGCTGGGTCAGGCCTTCAGCGACCCAGGGCTCAAGGGATACATTTCCACTTGCTTCTTCTGAAATGGATTTGCTCTTTGGATGCTTCTTGACCCAACTCTCCTGAAGAAGAGTTGGCCTCACCAGCCAACATGGCCACCTCCAGGACCTTGACCTCCAAGTTCAAAAGCAGCAGCCCCACCTCACCTCTGAGGATGCCCAGGTGAGAAGTGCCAGCCAGGTATGTCTCCTCCTCCTCCTGACTTCTAACCAGCAGCCAATCTCTGACTTCTAACCAGCAGTCCCCTCTCTTGAGGAAGGACTGTCAGAGCCTTTTAAAAAGTCCAGGTGTGCGGAGTCTGGTGGGTCACCCTCCCTTATTCATGTGCCTGTGGTCAACCTGAACAAGTCCAGCAGGCTCAGGGGCAAAATGTCCTCGAAGGAGCTCTACCACTTCCTTCCCCCAAGTGCTGATCTTCCCTGTGCCTGGTTTCTTCAGCTCAGAAGAGATCTTGGGCTGTTGGCTATACAAGCTCCCTTAGCAGCGCTGGCTCCTCCAACCCTTTCTAAGACTGGGCAAAGGTGGTTGCTTTTCCTTGAGAATAAAAGCCACGAGGTCAGGTATTTTAGAAAAAAGATCAGCAATTTCATACTGAAGTGATTTCTTTGGAGACCAGTCAGGCCAGAGTTCAGACCGCTTGCCAGCCTGACTTATATCCTCCCCACTCTCATTCCACTACTTATCTTGGGCTTCACGCAACAACTTCCAAGCCCACCTCCAGGGAGCAGCAGCACCCCAAGGCAAATAGCCTCAGAGGGGTCCTTGTGAGAGAGCAGCCCGTTTGTGGATGCCAACCAAGCGCTAAGCAAGGGCATTTGGAGAGCAATTGGGAGGGATCTGGACTGCAGCATCGACACATTTTCAACCCAGTGCTCAGGTTGGTAGGTCCTTGATCCCAGACAAGGCAACACAGCTTGGCACGATGGTTTTGTGTGTGTATGTGTGTCTATCAATTTGAAGGCTTCTGAAGCCCAGGAATCTTCTCAGAACCTGCAGGGTCAGACCTCTGGCTGAATTTCAGGGCTCAGCTCTCCCAGATCCAGTTCATGCCCCTTTCTTCAACTGCAGTCTGTCTGCAAAAGGCTTCCCTCCAGGCAACTGAAAACAAATCTGACTCACTGACTACACAATGCACCCTGGCAGTCTGGCACCTCCACAGTGCCTTGACCAAAAGCTGCTTCAAAGAGGTCCTCTCCTGGCCAAAGCCTTCACCCTGTGCTGACTGCCATTCTCACCTCCAACCTGCAAGAAGCACAGCCAGGAGGGTTCTTGACTTTGGGCATGATGAGGGAATACTTGGGTAGGATTAACTTTCAATTGACCATAACCAACCAAACAGAAGCTAAACCTCATGAGGACTTGTGATGCAGCTGACGATCCATGTGACACCAGAATTCTTTTGCTCAGACAGAGAAGGGCCTCCCATGGTTGCTGCCTTTTGGGATCTCTTGAAAACCAGCAAGAGCACAATGAGCATAGCACAAAGTTTGGGCTGGACCCTTCCTCTTTACACAGACATAAACACTCCAACCACCCCAGGAAGGGCGAGGGAGGATTTCACCTTTGCACCCAAGGCTTTCCTTTTGGGAGCATTCAGTTGGTTTCCCCAGAATCCTTAGTGACAGCAGGTCCACAGACGCGGGGGCTCAGGTGAGCAGTCCCCTTTGGTATGATCTAGAGGAACTTTGGAACAAGGAGATTCTTTTGGACTCTGATCTTCCAAAAAGCACTTTGGAGACTAAAAAGCACTTAAGAGGTTCACAGAGAGGCTGATTCTGCTTGCCTGGATCCAATCCCATATCTGTATGGCTGTAGACTTGCTTCTTTCTGTTCTTTATGAGCAAATTCTGAGGTCTTAAAGAGACACAAACGTAACCTGGGGGAGCATTAAAGGCCTTTGAGTGAGTAGGTAGTTCTTCACTTACAACCACAATTGGGACCATAATTTCATTACTAAGCAAGGCAGTTGTTAATTGAGTCACACCTGATTTTATAACTTTTTGCCATAGTTGTTAAGTGAATCACTGTAGTCATTAATTGGATTGTGTGGTCATTAAGCAAATTGGCTTCTCTCATTGACTTTGCTTGTTGGCTACTGGCTGGGAAAGTTGCAAATGGTGATCCTATGACCCCAGGACACTGCAAATGTCATAAATACATGCCAGTCACCGAGTGCCTGAATTTTGATCACATGACTGTGGAGATGTTGCAAGGGTTTTAAGGCACTAAATTAATATTTAATAATTAAATAAATAAATATTTAATAATTAAAGTGCTATATTAATATTTTTTCAGTGCTGTTGTAATTTTGAATGGTTGTTAAATAAATGGTTATAATTCAAGGACTATCTGTTATTTGGAAAACACAGAACTGGGACCTATTGTGGGGACCCTGCTCTTACTTACCGCAGGCTAGTGGCAGCGCCATCCTTGCAGTGCAGAGCTTTCAGGGCCAACTGGGCAAGGGGCTGGGCAATGCGGGTGGTGGCCAAGATGATTGCCATGAGAGGTGTCTCTGCTGCTGCCGCCTCTGAACTCTGCAAAATAGGAGAGGAGCAGCTCTGCTTTATCTGTTTCCAGTTTTTATGGTCCTGTTGAAAGCAGGTTCGGCGGAGGCTCCCAGCCACCAGAGACAGCCTCTGCCCCCATACATTCACAGCAACACAGGCCAGGTGTGTTTGCAACACCTAATAACTTTGATTTGGTTTTTCTGATGTTTAGCAGGTTGTGTGAACCAGCACGCCTCACTGATATATGGTACTGTCTGAATAGAGAAAACAGATTATTTCTGGGAGCAGACTAGGCATGTCTCAAATCAGAGCTGCTCAAATCTCTTCACATGGCAGAGCTGTTGGGGAGCTGAGTTTGTAAGCCTGGTCAATCAGTCATTAGGACC
>JANHZU010010344.1:0-12063 GCA_032468055.1 Acrochordus granulatus | reverse complement strand
CCCTAGTTCACATCTCTTACTTGGATGGGAAAGGCAACCTAGAGGCACAAGGGTCAGGTAAGAACCATTAACACGTGTACATACATATTTCTTGAGAATATTTTTTTACTCCACATTTCTTCTATAAGGCAACTATAAGAAAAACATCTGACAAAATACAACAGCAAAGTCAGCAGGCAATTGTTGGGTTATTGTCAGCCCTTCTAGGTATGCCAGACAGGAAGTATGACCAGGTAAGCTAATTCTACCTTATTGTAAAGCTACATTAAGAGAATCTTGCAAGCGTGAAGGGACAAACTTCCTACCCACCGCTTTTAATGGCTAGACCCATTAAGGAGGGTCCTGCCTAAATTTCTTCCTCTGACCGTGAAGCAACGGGGGCACCTGCCTCTCTTGTCTGATTGTTCTCTAAGGCAGCATCTCTTTCCCTCATCCCATGCATTCCATTACAGTTATTTAAGATGAAGTCTAGAAGACGTAGAATTGCCTTCTTTTTACATTTCAGACCTGCAGGGAATGCTGTATTGCACAAAGGGACACTCTGGAAATTAGTATTTCTCAGCAGCTCCCTCTGTGAAGCGATGGAGGATCCTGGGAACCTGAATCCAGCAAGTTAGAGAGGCTATTAATTTCCCACTCTACTTTATCACTTGCTTATTTGGGGTTCTAAGATCTCTATTTCTGTTTCCAGTGCCCAGTGCCGTCTCTGTGTTGACAGATGACCTGTTGAAGTATTACCAGCATGTGACCCGAGCAGTCCTGGGAGATGACCCTCAGCTGATGAAGGTGAGTGGGGAGGAGGCTCACCAAGATCAAAGGTTAAGATTCAGAGGAAAATGAAGGGATTTGCAGACTGCAGGCCTGCAAGAACCCTCAAATGTGTCCACATGACTGATCCTACCTTTGCAAGGCAGCCACTTTGGGAGCCTCCCACGATACCTTCTCCTGCGTTCCAGAAGAAGTGTTGGGCAACACCAATGGGTTGAAAGTTCTCCATCCTTCCTTCCTAGGTTGCCCTCCAGGATTTACAGACCAATTCAAAGATTGCGGCACTCCTGCCTTACTTTGTCTACATCGTGAGTGGGGTGAGTAGAGAGGGTTCGAAGCCAAGTCCTGCTCATCTTCTATTTATCTATTTGTAAACTTTCCTCGTTTCTCTACTCCTGGGGGCCTGATGAAGGTCATTCAGCATTTTAGTGAGCTCAACCTGCATGCACTGAGTTTATTTTTGCAGCAACGAAGATCAGAAACGTTTCTTTTTTTTAATGGGCTCTTTGGAAGTTGAATTTAGCCACAAATAACATTCTGTTCTATGGGAGATTGTGGGATGTAACTAGAAATGACCCGTTTCCATAAGGATGGAGCAATGGGTGCTTTCCTAGATGGCCTTAAAATGGAAAAGAGGCCATTGGTGGAAAGGAGAAAGTTAACTGGCCAATTTTTTTTACACCAACTAGTGTCAGGTTCAACTATTCTAGAAGATAGTTTATTTCCAGTACAAGCTAGTTTATGCCCATGTCTCTTGGAGGAAATAAATTGGTACCATATAGCCTTTTTGTTTCCCTTGTATTTAAATTGGTTTAAAAATTTAATTAGACTCCTTTTAATAACCAAATACTGCAGGATTGATGCTGCTTTTACTCTCTCCCCCTTACAAGACATCGTCATAACTTGAGGACTACCTGTACTGTGCCTGAATAAAAAGTCAATTGACTGGGTTCACACCAATGCACTTCGCCGGAAAGAAAACCAGCCACATGTTGGCATGTGAACCTCATCTGCCTGGAAGTGAAGACCCAGCTATTGTTTTCAAGTTTCCTTGACTCAACCTAGCAGAAGGCATCACTTTGGGAAAAAGTCTGAGGTTGCCTTGGGTGACAGGTTTGCCCTCTGACTTCCTTTGCAGGTGAAGTCGGTGAGCCACGATCTGGAACAGCTGAACCGTTTGTTGCACATGGCCAAGAGCCTCATCCAGAACCCGTATTTGTGCCTGGGGTCGTACATCAAAAGCCTCATTGCCAGCGTCATGTATTGTGTTCTGGAGCCCTTGGCAGCCTCCATCAACCCCCTGAACGACCACTGGACCCTGCGCGACTACGCAGCCCTCCTCCTGGGCCAGATCTTCTGGTAACATCTCCAAGACCACAGACCCTTTGAGTCTCATCTACCCCCAGTCTTGAGGAACAGACAGGAGCCTTGGACTCCAGAGCGGGTCTGATTCAGAGGCTGGGGGTCTCTGCCTTGGAGCCCCCACGCTGGCCATTGTTGGCCAAAGACCATGGAGGAGCGGCAGTCAGGAAAACTAAAATGAAAACTGGAAGAGAATCAGATCAAAGTAAAAATGAAATTTCTATAGAAGATAATATTTCTAGCTCAAGGTTGAACCGTGGAGTTCTTGGCGCTCTCTGAGTTTGGTTGCAGACATTTTATTACCCAGCTAGATAACATTGATATCAGTGTTAGAAGGGAGTGAGGTCTGCGAACAGGAGGAAGAGGACTGGTGGGGTCCTTGGTGCTCTCTGAGCTTGGTTGTTTTCTTATAGGCATTTCATTACCCAACTAGGAAACATCTTTTGTGAATTAAATTTAACAAATATGAATTATCCTCATTTGGGGGGGATTTCTTGGGCCATGCCAGAATGTGGTGTAAAGATTAAGGCTGGGACACACCTTATGCTGAGCTATAATTTCAAGGTGGCTTTTGATTCAGGATCTCACAACTTATGATGGTCCAAACTGGTCCCAGCCAGTGACGAGTACTACAATATGGAAATTGTACAAAAACAGGCAATGGGGATTCTTCTGGGTTATAGTTTTCGGCAGTGTTTCTCAACCTTGGCACCTTCTAAAACTTTTCAACTCCCAGAATTCCTGGGATGCTGGGGAGGCCTGTTGGCAATGCCAGCTGGGGAAGTCTGGGAGTTGAAGTCCACGCTTAAAGCCACCATAGTTGAGAAACACTGGTGTAAGGTTTTGAGCCCACTCACCAATGGTAATTTCGTCAGCCATGACTAAGCCAAGTGTTGTTTGGTTTAACTTGTGACGTCACCTGGATTTTCCTTCTACTTCTCAGGACTCACGGTGATCTGATGAGTGGCTTGTACCATCAGATCCTGCTCACTCTCCAGAAGGTGTTGGCTGATCCCGTTCGGCCCCTCTGCTCACACTATGGGGCTGTGGTGGGGCTGCATGCCTTGGGATGGGAGGTAAGTTGTGGCTTGTCCCCTTCGTTGTTTTGGGCTGCCTTCCTGTTGCACACAGATCTCTTACGGACCTCTCTCTCCCAGGCAGTGCAACGGGTCCTGTATCCCCACCTTTCGACCTACTGGTCCAATCTGCAGGCGGTGTTGGACGATTACTCGGTGTCCAATGCTCAGGTGAAGGCTGATGGGCACAAGGTCTACGGGGCTATTCTGGTGAGTCTCTCGGGTACGGTAGGGATTTTTAAGCAGCCAAGAGCTGCAACGGTTTGTTTATTTTTATTTGTATCCTACCTTTATTACTTTTATAAACAACTCAAGGCAATGAATACCTTTTATCAAATATTTCTGGGTCAAGGTGGCAGAGCTACGCCCACTTTTGAAGACATCGGCAGAATCCAAGCGTGCTTTCTTTTATTGTAAAATGATCAGAATCTCACCCAAGCAAGCTTGGGCTTTGACATGAAATTACAAGTAGTCCTTTGACTTACAACCATAATTGGGACTGGAACTTCCCTTACAATATGATGCGGTTTTTAAGTGAGTCATACCCAGTTTTACAACTTGTTTTCCTGTGGTCATTAAGCAAATCTGGCTTCCCCCATTGACTTTGCTTGTCAGAAACTGGCTGGGAAGGTCACAGATGGCAGTCGTGTGACCCTGGGATGCTGCAACCGTTGTAAATACATCAGAGGCCCAAGTTTTGCTTCTGTTCCTGTGGGGATGCTACAACGGCGTAAGTGCAAGGACTGGTCATGTCACTTTTTGCAGTGCTGTAACTTTGAACAATCGCCAAACAAATGGTTGTAAATCAAGGACTATTTATATGTATTTGTGTTTAATCCCTCTTCATCCAGATCCTGAGATAGATCCTTTTACCTTAACAGTCCACTTTCTAGCACCGTTGATCACAAAGGCCTCTCTGGGCAGATGTATCCCTGCAGATGGTGGGGACGCTTCTGCCTGATCCTCTAGAAAAGGTCTTGATCACTGTGGGATCCTCGGTGCTTGTTTTCCTGCAGACATTTCATAACCAAACTCGGTAACCTCATCAGTGTCTCAATCAGCCCAGGCAAGCAGCAGTGTGTTCACAAGCCCCTCATCTGCTTCTCCCCCCAGGTGGCAGTCGAGCGGCTCCTAAAGATGAAAGCCCAGTCCCTCTCGGTGCCAGTCCAGGCAGAGGGTGTTGGTGCCGAGGGGCGCCCACGGGACAGCGTTCCTTGGCTCAGTCCCCTCCAGGACTCCCAGGTGGAGTTTGGCTTTGGCATTGCCAGCCACTTGCTGCAGCTGGGCAGCGGCGGCCCCCAGGCCGGGGTAGGTATCCCTACCAGCCCCCCTGCCGTCTCACTGAACGAGATTTACCAGGAGCTCTACTACTTCTTTGGAGACAGCCTAGCCACCCGCTTTGGCACTGGCTCGGGGCTATGCCCAGCTGTGCCAGTTCCTGCCAGCCCTCCCAAGATGACCGATGCCAAAAAGGAGCAGCCAGCCTTTGGCACTGGGGATGCCGTCCGCAAGATGCCCCAGCTGACCGCCAGCGCTACTGTCAGCCCCCGGGAAGAGGAGAGCCCCCGCGGGGACTTTTCGGCCAGCCGGCCAGCCTTGCACCGCTCAGCCAGCCTGGCCCGCTCCCGCAGCGCCTTGCGCCAGCAGAGCCACCGGCCCGTCGCCCGGGACGTCTTCCAGAAGTGCCGGTTTTCCCTGCAAGGGGCGCCCCACTTCAGTTTTGTGATTGCCGGGCGCCAGGTGGACCGGCGGTGCCAAGGGCGCCTCTTCCAGACCTGTTTCCTGCAGCACCACGGCCCCACGCACGTCTCGCGCTACGCCCAGAAGCTGCCCATGATTGGCAGGACCAGCAAGCCCTTAAAGAAGTGGGCCCACTCCGAATACTCCCTCTACTTGCCTCTCTGAAGGACGGGCCTTCCCCGGGCGGAGCATCTAACTGTCTGGGGCTGCCTGTGCCCCACATCATAACCCCCCCAGCCCCCTGAGGCAACCTCCCTCCGAGGGATTGGAGCACGGCAGTTCTGGGGGGGGCCTCCGGGGGTCTGCGAAGCAGAAATGTGGGGCCGCCCACTTGGAACACCCCTTAAAAGCCTGGCAGTTCCCCAGGCAAGCGCTTCTCTGTAGTCCTCCGAGTTTTGTAATAAAATTGGCCGACAAGGGCGGCACCGAGCCGAGTCCGAACGGGAGCCCGACCGCGGAGGGCAGGCGGGGCTTTGTCGCGAAAGCGGGGAGGCGCCCCCCGGGCCTCTGCGGGCAGCAGGAG
This sequence comes from Acrochordus granulatus, assembly GCA_032468055.1. Lineage (NCBI taxonomy): Eukaryota > Metazoa > Chordata > Lepidosauria > Squamata > Acrochordidae > Acrochordus > Acrochordus granulatus. The sequence continues at coordinate 6,594 of JANHZU010010344.1, read as the reverse complement.
GGAGGGGGAGCCCCAGAGCCGGCTTTGCGGGTCGTAGGGACGGGGCACGTGCGCTTCGCTGCCGGAAGCCGCCCGCCGAGCCTAACCGGTGCTGTGGGGGAGGCGGCCTGGCTGAGAGGTCCGGGGGAACGGGGCGCGCTCTGCCGAACCCGGCCCGAAGCGGCGGCGGCGCTTGCCCCCCGCGCAGGGGGACGGGGGGAGCCGGACGCCGCCTCAAGTGGCGCCGAGGCAAGCCCGGGTTCTTCGGAAAACGCAGCGAACGAGCCCGGGCCGCGCGAGGCGTTCCCGCCGAAAAGCGGAGCGGCGTCCTCTCTGCGCTGCGGCCCATGTCCGCGAGGTGCTGCTGCCGCGGGGGAAGGATGGGATCCCGGCGGAGCTGCCCGAAGGCCCCGATGCGGACGGGCGGATCGTGGACCTCGCTGTTGCGCGGGCGCGAACGTTGCTCGCCACTCACACGTGCGGGCCTTTCTGCGGCCTGCCGCTTACGCCCGGGTCCGCCTTGCGGCCCCAGGGTGGCGGGCTTCGACGCCCGGATTCCCGCGCGGGTGCTAAGTGGAGGCCGCGGCGGGGCTTTCTTCCCCTCAGAGGCTTCGCGGCCGCCCGGGCAGCCCCCGCGCCGCTCCTGCGCAGGCTCGTCGGGCGGACGGGGGCGCAGGCAGGGAGGGCCAGACAGTCTCGCCCGGGGGGTTGAGGCCCCCCTCGCGTGCGCACAGCACGGCTGGCAGGGGGATTCTGGGAGTCGGGCTCGCGTCGGCCAAGCCGGCCGGCGGGGATGCCTTCTCCCACCCCCGGCGAGGCCGCCCCTGCCGCTGCCGGGCGCCTGGCTCCGGGGCCTTCGCGCAGCCCCCGCGACGTACAGGCGGGGCGGAGGCCCGGGGGGGCGGGGAGGGTCCTCCCCAGCGGGGCGGGCTCCCTCCGGCTGAGGCGAGGCCGCCCGCGCTAGTCCGACGTGGCCGGGCCGCTCACCGGCGGTCGCGCGCACCCGACTCGCGTAGCGTCTGGAGGCGCTGAGGTCGGCGCAGCGCCGCCCCACGACAGTTCGTTGCCCCGCGTCGTTAAAGCGCGGCCAGCTGGCGGCGCCCGGACGAAGCCGGACTACCCTTCGCAACGCGGCTTCCTCGAGGGCGACGGATCCTGACGCGCCGCCTTCCGGGCCCCAGGACCGCCCACGAGGAGGCGCCGCCGCGCTCGCCCGCCCCCCCGCCCCGGGTCCGCGGGGAGGCGGGGGCTGCGCTCCACCTGAGGCCATGGCCTGCGCGCGCGCGCGAGGAGGGTTTGTGTGTTGGGGGGCGTGCGCGCGCTTTCTCCTTCCTCGCATTTTTACACGGGCTGTTTGGCTTTGGGTCTTCGCAAGCACTTTCTCTTCTATCCGTCCCTCTCGTTAAGAAAACATGTGCACCACTTGTATAAAAGGTTAATGTTTCTATTTTTTATCTTTTGGCAGTTAATAATGCAGCGTTTTCCTTCGTGTATTGCTTCTGGAGGCAAAATGCAGTAGAAATGTGATTACAAGTTCCTTTTTCTCTTCTTCTGGCTTCTGTAGGACAAGATGTCCATTTCCAGACTCTTTTGAATCATGAGAAATGTCATTCCCTAGGAGAACCAGTTAAAACATTCAATAGTTCAATAATTTCACACTTTATAATTGAACAAGTTTGTTTCCAGAGTGGAGGACTGCAGCCCAGTTAGTATTGTATTTCTGAGTCTATAGATGTAGACAACAGGCATCATAGGAAAGATTTTCAGTCATTTTTAATTTTGATAGATATTTTACTCACAAACATCAATGTTGTAATATTTATTTATATCCTACCTTTATTATTTTTACAAAAAACTCATGTGGGCAAATGTATTTAACATACCTTCCTCTGTCTTTCTCACAAAAACACCCCTTATCCTTTTGGACTGTCACAAACAGCATGCTTAGATGTGTTGATGGAACATATGAGAACTAAAAGATGGTATATCTGATTCAGACCTTTAAACTCTTATACTAAAATTGTGTGGTGCATGCTGTATCTTTGATGCCTTAAGGTACTTATAAAGTAATAAAGGTAGGATAAAAATCTAAAAAAAGTAAGTTATGTTAAGTCTATATAATACAGATAGTCCTCAACTTCCAGCTATAATTGAGCCTAGAATTACAGTTGTAAGTCCTGCTGGTCAGTAAACATCATGTGACTGTACTTGATTTTACACTCTTTTTTTATGGTGGTTAAGTGAACTAGTTGTCCATAAGGGGTGTTTTTTTGCTGGAAGCCAGAAGTTTCCTGCAAAAAATGTAGTAAATTGTGATCATCTGGCCATGGGATGCTGCAAACAGCTGTAAATGCAGGCCAGGTGACAGATACCCAAAATGAGATCACATGACCAGAGGAGTGCCAACATTGGAACTTTGAATCTGGGTCATAAGGATCCTAGATAGGTTCATTATAACTTGAAACAGTTGCTAAGCAACTGGTCATAAGTTGAGGACTATCTGTAGTGGTGGGGAATATAGATTACCAGATATTGTTGGATTGCAATATTATGCCAAATTATCTGTGTGTATTTATATTTATATATATTACTTTGTTATGGTTCATTGCTCAGTCAGCAAGATATTTAGACTGGATTTGGCATTTTTGTCCACCTATCAGATCCTTCCCAAGGATCTGGGATAAGCATCTGTCTGTCTGTAAGTTCATTAAAATATATCTGTATTAGCCATAAAGAGCATCCACAGATCCTCATTAAATATTTTTATCATTTGAGTGCTCTGTATCATAACCATATTTCATGAGTTTTTGACATTCACTTGAGAGATTTTGGAGGGAAGGGCTTGAAGACTGAAAGCTTGTGAGAATTGAAAGCTTGTGAGTTTTGGAAGATAGTACCTAGTTCCTGAGAAGTTTGCTAAACCTGGGCTTAATTTAGTACCCGTTTTCCATCTTGATATTAAACTGCCTTATAACGTTAAGTCATCCTGATTTTATAAATTTCAGATTATGATTTAAGTGAATCCTACTAAAGGAAGTACACAGTGCATAGATTCTCCTATTGGTACTCTGGCTATGGCTAAATGTGACTTCTTGTTCCTCTAGCTAATGCTTCTCCTTATCTGCATAGGATTGCATTATCTTGCACATTTCTCTTTTTACCCAATACCCAAAAGTAAAATATATATAGTAGTTATAATCCACTTTTCTTTTTATTATATTCATGAAAGTATATGACACCTGTCCCATTGTATAATTGTATTTACTTCTAGAATTTTAATAAGAATCTTAATCTCATATATTAATTATTACAGGTAGTTCTTGCTTAACAATGGTGATTGCAATCAGCAATTCCATTGCTAATGACATGGTTATATAGTGTGACGTCGAGTGACCATGCCAACTTAAAACAGCAGTTGCAGCAGTTCCAATTGCTATCATAAGAAAAACTTGCATGGTCGCAGCATTGTGTGGTCACCTGATGCCATTTGTGACCTCCTTCTGGCTTCCCCATTGACTTTGCATGTCAAAATTTTTCAATAAAGATCACACATGGTGATTGAATAATCATAGGATGCTGCAACCATCATAATTGTGAGCTGGTTATCAAGTTCCTGAATCATCTATCATGATTGTGTAGGGATGGTGTGACAGCTACAACTATGAGGACCTGTCATAAGTCCTTCTCGTTCAGATGGTCATAATTTTGAACATTCACTGAATGAGTGATCATTCAGTGAGGACTATCTATATATCACAGTGGTTTTCTTTGAATGGTCTGACAGTCAAGTGCAAATGTATATAATTTGTCCATCTTCCTGATATTATGACAGTGTAGGTCCTAAATCAACTACAGTGGAGTCTCACAACACGAGTACCTCACAAGACAAGATTTTCACAAGACGAGCAAAAAAATTTAATAGTTTTTTTTAAAAATTTTATGAGCAGCTACTCATAAGACAAACAAACTTTGCACGATAACTTACACGTCATCAGTCAACACGTGCTGTATTTCCCGTTCAGGCAGCAACCACATGAGAGTTCTGCCAATGCTGCCACGTGGTTTACTTTATTACTGTCCAGGCAGCAACTGTGCGAAAGTTCTGCCAATGCTGCCACGTGCAGTTTACTACATTACTGTCCAGGCAGCAACTGCACAAGAGTTCTGTCAACGTTGCCACGTGCAGTTTACTCCATTCCTGTCCGTGTGCTATACTGTGAGATGTTGCTGAGGGAAAAGGGAAAAAGCTCTTTTGTCTTGAGCGGCGGCGGCAGCGGATCCTCTGAGCCAGCAGGGAGTGCTGGAAGCAGCCGACCTAGCAGCAGCTGAGGCCAGAATTTGCCTGGAAGCAGATCCATGAGTGCTGGTTAGTTTGTTCTATTTCTGCTTTATATCGTGTATTAATCATGGTTACTTGTTTCAGATGTTAGGGACAATTATTTCTACATAAAATTCCATTGAAAATGATTTTTGGTGACTATTTTTGGGGGCGTGGGAATGGATCGTCCGACTTTCCATTGTTTCCTATGGGAAACCCTGTTTTGGTTTAAGAGCAATTCAGTCTAAGAGAACTTCTTCTGGAATGGATTAGTCTCGTCTTGTGAGGTTCCACTGTAGTCTCTTAATTCCTGTGTATTACTGAGATTTCTTTTGTAATGTTAGTGAATTTATTCTGACTGGTTTGTATCATCCAACTTTCATTGTTTCACAGTGCATACCTAGTAGATTATTTTTCAAAGTAATTTTTTAAACAGCTAGTAGAGATTTGTCTAATTCATGCTGTCAGTTTTTGCTATATCTTTTAAGTCAAAAGGGGGAATCTGTAGTGCTTCCCAATGGACAAGTCCCCATAGCCTCTATTCAGGTGCAGCTATGCATCTCCCCATTACATGAAACACGAAATGAGCAATAAAAATGGAAGTTTGAGCAAATGGTACTGCTTTTTATTTATGTTAATGTCTAAAGTCACTAATTTTATACTTAGTAGATTGTGCTTTGTCTTCTCTTGTTTAATTCCTTTAATATATTCTTATGTGTTACCTGCTAATGTCTGTCCAGGATAATCTGTCTCCATCTTCTAACTGTGTCCCCATTGCTGATGAATCTGAATCCATTTCTGGGTCTTTGGGGCTACTTTATTGAGTCTGCAATGTATTTCTTGACTCTTAATTCCTTTATTATTACAAGTCAGTTTTAAAAGGCAAAAGCTATCCATCAGTTCAGTATTTTCACTGTCAATTCTAGTTGCTATACCTGTTATCATTAGTTTAATCTTTTTAATTGCAGTCCAATTTTTTTCCATTGTACTCCTTGATTTTCATCCCTAAAGCTTGCACATTTACATTTTCATTTATCAGAATAGCATCATCAGTACAGCAGAGATTACTTGCATTTGTTCCTCCAATTTTAAAAGCACAGTCATCTTATTCTAACTGAGTTTCTCTTAATATATTCTGCATATAAATTGAAAAAATATGAGGAGACTATGCAGCCTTATCTATAGTCATGTCTCACTCTTAGCCAAGTTGGAGCCAGTCTATTTCACCATGATCTGTCCAGATTATGGCATCCCGATTTTTGTATATATTTTGCATGAGGAAAATGTCCTAGGATCCCCAAATTTCTGGCTTGACATGGTTGATGTAATCAAAGGCCTTTTCATAATTAAGAAACATACTTATTTTGGGTAATTTTTGGTTTTCTCAGATAGTATGCATCAGCAATAATACCTCTGGTCTTTGGCTTTTTCCAAAGCTACCTTGAATATCTGGCATCTTTCTTTCCATATAGAGCTCTAATTTGTGTTAGTTAATCCTAGGCATTATTTTGCTACCCTGTGAAGTTAAATATATTGTTGAATTCTTTACATATTCTGTTGTGTCTCCTTTCTTTAGATTGACCTCTTCCAAACTGTTGAGTACTATTTCATTCTCCACATTTTTGATATAGTTTGATCAAAACCTTTATAGATTATTCTGCTGCTTGCCATATTTTGGTAGATATTCCATCAATTCCTCTAATTTCCACTTATTACAAATTGGATTGGAGCGCTGAAGTTTAACATATCTGCTGTACAGAATTTCAGTATACTATTTCCATCTTTTTAAATTACAGTGGTGCCTCACAAGACGAGTAACTCACAGGGCAAGAAACTCGCAGGACGAGCAAAAAATATTCCGCTAGACGAGCCGTAACTCACGAGACGAGGAAACTTCGTGCCAAACCTTGCACGTCATCAGTAAGCGCGCTCTGTATTTCCCGTTCGGGCAACTCCGCGTGAGAGTTCTGCCCAATCTATTTACTCCATTGCCATACCGGAAGCAGCGCGTGTGCGTGTGTTCTGCCTCTTGCCTCTCGTCCCTCCCGCGCTTTACTCCATTCCCATACTGGAAGCAGCGCGTGTGCGTGTGTTCTGCCTCTTGCCTCTCGCCCCTCGCGCGCTTTACTCCATTCCCATACTGGAAGCAGCGCGTGTGCGTGTGTTCTGCCTCTTGCCTCTCGCGCGCTTTACTCCATTCCCATACCGGAAGCAGCGCGTGTGCGTGTGTTCTGCCTACGTTCCTGATCGCAATGAGCACCGCGCGATCAGCTCACGTGGGAAATCTCCCAATGGAG
>JANHZU010010343.1:5950-19207 GCA_032468055.1 Acrochordus granulatus | reverse complement strand
TGTCTGTGAAGACTCTCATTCATCCAGGGTAATTGCATCACAACAAAAGTTTAAAAAACAGGCATCTGGATTGGATTAAAAAAGAACGCCCATCTCTAGTTTTCTGTGTGCTTGCAGGGTTTTCTTCCATTAATCTTATTACTTCAACACATTCTTTATTTAGTATTCATTTACAACAGTGGCTCTGCTAATCTTTTAAAAAAAGTACATTAATAATAGTGTAATAGTAGTGGTATTCCTGCAACATCCTTATTCGTTTCTTTTCCCCTTCTCTTTTCCAGGACTCTAAACTATATGGAAATTCATTTTCTGGTAAGTGTTTCTAAGCAACATTATTTTCTTTGGCAAAGAGAAAATTGGCATTATTGAACTGTTATCAGTAGTGAACTGTATATCTTTCTCCAGCCTAATATTCCATAAATCTCATCCCATCTTATATTCTTTCATTCCTGCTCGGAGTGGATATTTATGATTCTGATTCGGAATGGCCAAATTGAAACTTAGTCCAAAACCAAGACATATCCATTGCTGAAAATTTAAGGCTCTTTTGAAATATATGGACTTTTTCCTTAGCACCTTCCCAAGTCTTTAGGGAAGATGGTCAGAATTAATTATCCACTGAATTAACTGGAGAGACGGAAGTCAAGCCATGCAATATTTGCTTGTCCTGGACAGTTCCAACACATCGGTTGTGTAGCCAGGTGTAGAGTACACACATAATGGTTGATCCACTCTAGCCATGACAGAAATGATTGATTTTGTTGCATTATTTGACGTTGCCTTTTCTTTTCAATTCCTTACAGATCATCTGCCTGACTCAATGAAAGTGCAAGCCTTGAGGTCTGGAAAACCGGCTGCCCATGCTGTTGGTGAGGAGAGATTTTAAGTAGCTTGAAAGGGATGAAACTCTTGGATGGGCTTGAGACTTGCATGATGTGTGCTGCTTTTCTGATGTGATGAAAAGATAATGTTTGGGAAGAAGAAATGTTTGTGGCATTCTGTCAAGGGGCAGGGCTTTGAAATAAGGAGCCGCTTCAGAAACGGTGGACTCCTGGCACACTTGCAACTGACTATGCTCAGCGAGAAGCTGATAGATGAATCTCAGATTTTTAAGAGGAAGGGAAGGGAAGGGCTGTGCTCTAATGACACGGATTTTCTTTTATTTCACAGCTTCTGCCTCTCATTCACCACAACTGAAGTGGACGACAGATGTAGTCCCTTCCATTCTGGAGAACGGCATGCGGCTGGATGAGACTGAAAATTCCCTTGTGGTACCTTCCACCGGATTGTACTTCGTCTACTCTCAGCTTTTGTTCCACAAAGACCACTGCACGAAGCCTCTGCTGCTCACCCACACCATCACCTGGAATTCCTCAGAGTACAACTCCGAGGTGGAATTGCTGAAATCCATTAAGTCTGTCTGCGAGGATGCCTCAAGTAACAAAAAACTGTGGTTTGAGTCTATTTACCAAGGGGCTGTCTTCAAGCTGAATAAAGGAGACCGCTTATTATCCAAAACAAATTCCCCTGAATTTCTGGACTTCACTCAATCAACACAGATTTATTTTGGGGTCATTGCTATGTAAGAAAAGATCTCATGATGCCGAATTACAACTTCATGTTGCGATTCGTGTATTTCATGCATCTCTGCTGCTCATAAAAATGCTTTCTTGAGCTCCCAGAGAAGTCCGCAAAGCGTTTTTTTTTTAAAAAAATCCCACTGTCAACATTGAAAAATTGTTCATAGACAAAACAATGTGTTGTAAGAGAATTGCATAGGTAGGCAGGCAGTATTAGCATCATTACTATGAGTCACTTGTAAACTGTCCAAACTTTTTTATTTATTAATATTTATTTATTGAGCCTCTCATGTAATCTTGGAACTTTTAAGGCTTTTTTGCCTCTGTGTAGGAGATCCTCACAAAAAGATACTGCACTTTTGCAGGCAATAAATGCATACATGTTTCACAATTTGGCTATGATTGCCCATGATGTTGGTCCATGGTAATGAACCTGCATTTTGGGTTCCATAAAATGCATGTGTGGCTATCTTCAAAGAGGATTTCCATTTCTTTGTCTCTCACTCTAGGTTAAGATTTGAATATTTACACACACACACATATATATACTATGTATATTTTGTACCATCTGACTATGTTTATTTAATCATGTATATTACATGAAGTGTTTTGAATTTTGGGGAGAGGATAACACTGGGGCGATAAGTCCTGGTTTTTTTCCCCAGCTAACAGCACAATCCCATCCATATTGATTTGAAAAGCTTCTAAAATTCTCTCTTGGATTGTGCTGCTTCAGTCTGATGTCAGAAAGTCTAACATTTTTGGTATTTCATTGGCACCTTATAGGTTTTCTGCAGAAATACCTTACAGTACTGTACAGGTTGTCATGAAAAAAAATATTTGTAAGTATTATAAATGTATGTTTTTTTACCAGCACATGGCTTATTTATTTATTTATATATTTATTTGTCTATTTATTCTATTCTGTACCTCTGCTTAGCGGAGAGTGAAAACATGTACTGTTAAGATAGTGAAATGTGCCTTGGTTTGACTCTTTGTTTAAAGTTTCCTTTAAATGAAGCCAAACAATAAAATTAAATTTTGTAATGGATCGCATCCTTGCAATGAATTTTCTGTGCAGCTTGATTTTAGTCCTGAATGATAATAACTTCAACCTGAAATCCAGGAATATACTTTTAGCATCCAAAGAACAGATCAAATAAATATAAGGATATGCGCAATCAAAAATAAGTATTTCTTCCAGGCAAGTGAAGATTACAGGATTGTTGAGGAATGGACAGATGTACACAGGTTTTCAACTATTATTGGGTTTTCAACAATAATAATTATTTTCCATTGTCTCTATGGGATATCCCAGTCTTGCCTTGTTTACCCTTTCCCCAAAAATAAATTCTTACACATGCCAGGCAAGCTTATCTTCTCCTTCCAAAATATTACCATGCCCATTCCATTGCAATGCACCCCAAGTAATTCACAAAATAAACAAACATGGCTGCAAATAACTCTCTTGTTCCAGTGGCCCAAACTAACCCTTGTTGCAATATAACTCTCCCCTGCAAATTTTTTTCCAAATATACTAACAGAGTCAGCCTCCAGTGCCAACACAGGACCCTGAAAATGCTAGAGAAGACCTTTGAGGCTACAGAGGTACATGCTCACCATAAACCCAATTTATGAAAGAATCTCAAATGGGCCCTCAGCTGAAACTACAATTTCAAGACACGTGACAACACTGACTCAAAGAAGCCCAGATATGCTGAAATATCAACCAGCCAAGTCTCACATCTACAAAAGGCTGATTGACTCAGTTGGGAGGCCTGCTTAATTTTTTCAGAGCAGTCCCTTTCTACGCCTTTCTTGAGAGGGACATTCTTATTGGAAAACTCATGTATAACCATTCACTTTCTCTTACATGCTGGCTGAAGAATTCTGAAATTTGAAGTCCACACATCTTCAAGTTGCAAAGGTTGAGAAACATTGCTCTACAGGTAAATTACAGTACTTCCACTACTTGGGGAGAAGATGTAAGGGGAAAGTGGGACATCATTATGAATGATCATAGCCTGGTCCAATGACTAGCAAGAAGCTTCCTCAGATCCTTGAGGGATGCCTGATTTCTCCATTCCTTGAATGGGTCCTTCCTTGCTCATTCCAAGAGATGTGATGCTGAATCTAATGGGATCCATAGAAGGAATCTTCTCTCTCTTTCTCTCTCTCTCTTTCTCCCATTATCATCATCGTTTAGATTTGTATCCTGCCTTTGATTTAAGCCTCAAGGCAGCATATGATGTATAGGATTTCCTTCTTTCGTGTTTCCCTGTAACAATAACCCTGTCAAGTAGGTTGGGTTGACCAAAGTCATCTAGTGACCATCTGTGGCCCCAGATGGACTGTAACCTAAGTCTTCATACTCTTAGTCCAACTACTCCACTACAACCCATACTAGTTCTTGGGCTGAGAGCGAATGATTAGCCAAAAATATCTTCTGTGCCTCAGAGAGAACTCCTGAGTTCTCTACTACTAAACCACACTGACTCTTGGACTGAATCTGAGTCTCCCCAATTTAGATTCATACTCTAATTTTATACATGTTGGCTTTCTTTTGCACTGGAGCATTTGCATAAAATTTCTTACTAAAGTACTAAGACGGGTTTATCAGCATTAGTCATATATTGCGAAAGTTTTAATTTTATAGTTAAAATAATCAAAGCAACATGACAAAACAACCAGAACAGATGACCATTTAGTGATCAGATGAAGGGCCCCAATGTTATATTCATTTGAAGCAGCAAAGGGTGTCCTAGCTGCAATTCTCCAGGTTCAAGGCTGGCAAAGATTTCTTTTTCTTTTACATCAGAATTATTCTTTTTTAATTTGTCTCTTTTTCTGTTGAGAAAATGGTAGGCAAATTATTTTAATTAAATTGCAGATGTCCTCCCCCCTGCTTTTTAAAATTTGTATTGCTCTTTTAAAAAGAGTTCTACTACACTTTCAGTTTTAAAAGCTCACAAACTGAGCTAGGCCTTTTATTTCTGGATATGCTATGAGTTAATCAGTCATGCTATACAACAGGGAAATTATTCTACTGTGTATTTCCCACCCTGGGGATTTCCTCTCAAATTCAGCCATAGTTCTGTAACCCAAAAGCCTTTCAAAAGAGAAAGACCACTGCCAAGGATTCATTTCAGAATTAAGTGAGTTTCCATTTCCCTCTCCAAATGAAATAATAGCAGAAATACCAATATCTCATTTTACTTCTTAGGGAAGAGTCCTTGAGTCAACAGAAAAGGACACTACAGAGCAAGCTTGCTCAGCCTCAGGAACAAGGCTAACAACCCGATTATAGTTTTAATGCAGGCCGTATTAAGGAAAGCGATTGGTGAATTGTCCTGGTTTCTATCCCTTCCTACCTTTTGCTAACTGAAAAAAATACTGATTACTACTTGAAGGAGATCAAACCAGTCGATCCTACAGGAAATCAACCCTGACTGCTCATTGGAGGGACAGATACTGAAGCTGAAGCTCAAATACTTTGGTCGCATAATGTGCAGAGAGGAGTCATTGGAAAAGATCGTGATTCTGGGAAGGATTGAAGGGAAGAGGAGGAGGGATGAGATGGCTAGATAACATAGTCAGTGTGATGAGTGTGGGTTTGGGTGAATTCCAGCAGGCAGTGCAGGACAGGGAGGCCTGGTGTGCATGGGGTCATGAAGAGACGGACATGATTGTGTGACTGAACAACAATGTATGTGGAGCAGGGTTGGGTGAAAGAAGCCAGGTGCTTGGAATGGAGGTTTTGAGACTTCTTTCTCATTGCTTAACAAGAGAGTAAGAGTGAAAAGAAGGAACAGGCTAGACTTTCCTGTAGTGTGCTCAGCATAGCTGAAATTTCTCCTACTCAGCCAAAACTTGCTGCTTCTTTGTTAGGGAAGTACTTGTCTCAGGTTCTTCTGCCTACTCCTTCTCCAGAGATACCCACCACCAGTCGATCTATTCTGAGATCCTGGATGAAGCCACCATCTGCAGCTAACCAGATTTTTCTTTCCAATTCTTGGATCTTGGATGATGCTCTGATCCTTGGGTCTTTACTTCCCTTCTTCCAGGGAAAATGCTCCTGAGCTTTCTTCTCCCTTCCTGACAGGTTCCAGGAACCAACAACTGCTCTGAACACTTTTCCCTCCAGTTTATCTCCAGCCACTCTGTACGCTCTGTGCATGGATTATTTTTTTCTTATCTCTTCTTCTCTCCTCTCCTCATCTCACTCCAATTTTGAGGTTAGGCTATCAGCTTTTCCTCGGCAACTGAAGAGTTATGTGTCCATCAGGTCTCTAGTCCCCAACATCAATATACCAGGCTGGACCAATGTGACTGCTATCTCCAAATCTCACCACACCAGCCCTGGCAAGCAACCAGGTCAGTTCATCAAGATTCATGAGAGACAAGCTGCCCCTCAAAGCTTTTTTACTCACTCTCATGGCTGTCCCATACAATCAGAACAGCACCCATGGCAGGCTACTTAAATCCATATGCTACACTAAACACAAGTCTAATGCTCTTCTGAATGAGTATTATTCCTGTGTCCAGCGTCTTCCTCCATAAGCAGGAAAGATGTGCATGAGATGAAGTAAATGGACCTTCCTCAATGTTCCTTCCCACGCCTGTCTCTATTCCTGTAAACTCTCACTTGTGCTAAAATATATCCACTTTTAAATATATATAAATATGTATATAAAAATCACTCGGCAAGAGAAACAATATAAGTTGTTTAATGCTGTTGCTTGATACACAATACACAGCTGGCAGAACCTGATTCTGGACTTGTGTGCAGCTATTTTTGAGATGTATAGTAGGTCTACTGCTCTTCTAAAAATGCACTAAACCCATATATGCATAAGAGTTAACCAGCACTGTCTGAATCATCAGGTAATCTTTACATGCACAAACATCCTTATGGAAGGCAGGTGTCCATTCTCTCCTGCTTCCCAGACCAAAAATGGTCACAATGACCAATACCCAATGCCTAAAAGAAAGAGGAGGGGAATGCCCAGAACAGCCTGAAACAGCCAATAGAGGCTTGACAGCACCAGGGTTTCCTCCAGATACACGGGATTGAAATGTCCAAAATTCCCAAACTGTGTGATTGGAAGAAGTTATAGTCATGACACATCTGAAGAAGACTATTTTAGTCTGCTTCTCACTTTCAGGCCCAAAACTATCTCAGTCAGTTTAAAATTCTCAAGAGTAAGAAAAGGAGAAGACAGTAAAGTTTGATGTCCCCTTGGAAAAGAAGAGAAACCAAAGCAGAACTATTTGCATATCTAAATATATATGCTGACTAAAATTTAAGTTGCACAGAAAGAAAAATGTTTGAATTTCCCAAGCAAATCCCAAGATCATCCCTATTGTTAGGCAGAATGAGGAAACAGCTTTGGGTAGCAGAGTGGGAGATATTCTAAACTGTGCAAAATCTCCATTCTCTGTTGAAAGTAGCCACCTCACTTTGCCAAAAGCCTGTTGCCACTTTTCCATAAATGTTAGTAACAAAGGACTCCCTGAAATGATGTTTAGGGGTAACCAGTCAGCAGGCCAACAGAAAGGGCAGCTGTGATTCAAGCATTTCAAAACACCATTTGGATCCCTATCAACATTCAATCTTTTCATCCAAAGTCCCCTGTCCCTATACTGTGTCTTGCATAAAAAGAAGCATGCCATTCAAAAGGCAGCACATTCATTTGGGTGACAGGGGTTATCAACACATTCATTTGGGTGACAGGGGTTATCGGAAATTCTCCCGAATATCTTATCTGAATCTACTTCTGTGCAGTTTCAACACAGTTTCTGTTCCTGCCTTCTGGGGCAAAAAGAGAAGAAGCTCCTTGGTAGAACAGCTCTTTAGAGATTTGAAGATATCCCCCTTCAGTCTTGAGGCAACGTGAGTCTGGCATGACTCCTGTGTGACAAACTCATAAATTGTTGCATTCCTTTCTAAGTGCGCATAAAACACCATGCGGTATAATAATCTCTTCAAGGACCTTGCCTAGTATGTATATCAAACTGACAAATTCTCCTCCTTTTTTTTTTAATATGGATGCAAATTTGCTTTCCTCCAATCTTTAGGGCACTGCAACTTCTTTAGGAGACCGCAAGGATTCCACTCAGCAGGGTTTGTTTGTATTTTTTTTTGTCTCCATTAGTTCCCACAGTACCCTAAGACTTTTTATTATATTTGTTTTTCAAATTTATCTGATCATCCATCTTATAAAAAGTGATTCCGGGCAATGTACAAAGAAAGTCTATCCTTGGCAGTGGGGGGCAAGGATAGAGAAGATCCCTATAGAGAGGATTTTGCTGCAAGATCTCAATCTTGGCACTGGCAGCACACGAATCTACATTATTGGTCTACTTGCCAGTGTTCCTAAGATTGATTCCAAACAGAGATTTAAGACCCAGTGACAATGATGGTGCCATGAACCAAATTTAAGGCAATTTAGATAGCAAGTACAGGAGTTTACCACTACTATTTTGAGAAATTGTGGCGGTTATTTTATATTTTCATTATTTATGTATTTATTTTACAAATAACTCAAAGTGGCAAGCATATCCAACACACCTTCTATTCCTCCTTCCTTCTATTTTCCCCACAACAGCTACCCTGTGAGGTGAGTTGGGCTGAGAGTGAGTGACTGGCCCAACGTCACTTACCTGGCTTTTCATGGTTAAGGCAGGACTAGAACTCATAGTTTCCTGCTTTCCAGCCTGGTGCTTAACCACTAAACCACACTGGCTCTCAGCTATCAGAGTTCTGATCAGTGTACTGATTCTTCAGATATTTCTATCCTATGCCACTGTTTCTAAATAAATTTGCCCCCTACCAAGCTGTGTGGGAATGGCCTAAGTCTCTTGAAACCTATTAACAAGAAAATATTGTTTTCCTTATCTGATACCCAGCAAAGTCAGTATAACTCATGAAGCCATGGTATTTCAATTTTACACAACTGCTGCAATTCAAAAGGATGTCCTATTAAACTTAGCAAAGACAGAGGAGGCATAGATTTGGTTCAGTTGGTCTCAATAGACATCATCTGAGTAACATCCAGTACTAGAAAGAGACTGACTCTTACAGTTTATATAACACAGCTTGAACATGGCACAGGTTGCATGATCTTCAGAGTGCAGATCTTAAGATGAAAAGGACTGAAATTGGTCCATGGGTTGCATGCTTACATCAAGAGTAAAGTCTTGTAGAGCTGGTAGTCTTGCTATCATCAGTATCCCATCTCATCTCATTTATTATGTATTATATAACGACTCTGGGTAATGTACAACAAATAGTTAAAATGACGTATAAAAACCACAGATATGAAAAAATATTTAAACATCACATTAATAGTTGCATATTATAAAACAAAGACATAGACCCTAGGTGAAGAGAGGATAATAGCCACTTCAGCCATGGAGCCATCAAAGCATGTTCTCCAGTTCCCTGTGACCCCAGACCTGAAAACATAACTAGTTCTTAAGAGACTTCCAATGTCAAGAGGGATGGGGCTAATCTAATTTGGGAGGAAGAATGTTCCATAAGGTGGGTGCCATGGCAGAGAAGGCATCTCTCTTGGGACCATTTAAATGTAGGACCCTCTCAGATAGTATCTGCAGCATGCTTTCTCTGGCAGATCCAATGAGATGGGCTTATGCAACTGGGGAGAGATGGTCTCTCAGATAGCTCGTCCCCATCCCATGAAGGGCCTTACAGGTAAAAACCAGATCTTTGAATTGGACATGGAAGGATCTCATCTCATCTTCTTCTAGATGTCGACCCATCTACAGTACCTACAGTACCCATCTCTTTTTTTTTCCTTCTTGACTAGCTTGTCCTTTAATGGCAGGTATTTTTCCAGATGCTCTAAAACATGCTTATTTTCACCCCATCTACAAACAAGAAAATAGCAATTTTAGATGCTTAAATTTTTCGAGTTATAATCCATTGTCTCCTCTTTTATTTTTCTCTGAAGTCTTCAAATCAGTTATTTTCATCGAAATCTTTCCTTATTTGTCACTCCAACCTCTGTATGATCCGCCTCATCCCCACCAACAGGCAGAAACTTAAAAATGCAAAGCCTGTAGTCACAACAGAGAAGAGATGGTCTGAAGAGGCAAAATTAAAGCTGCAGGCCTGCTTAATTGCACAGACTGGTCTGTCTTTGAAGCTGCTTCAGCAGACTTGGATGAACTGACTGATACTGTGACATCATGCATCAGTTTCTGTGAAGACATTGTGTGCCTACCAAAACCTTGCGCATTGGTAGCCTTGGTTTACAGTGAAACTCAAGCAGCTTTGTCGCAACAAAGAAGAAGCCTACATGACATGAGATAGGATTCTGTACAACCAGGCCAGAAGAGATCAGAGTAGCAAAAAATAACTACTCTGAAAAGCTGAAAAATCAGTTTTCAGCAAACTATTCTGCTTCTGTGTGGAGAAGCCTACAGAGTATCACTAGCCATTGGAGTCAATCACCCTCTGTTGAGGAAAGCCATCAACTAGCAGATAACCTGAAATGTGTTCTACTGAAGGTTTGAGAAACAACCACCATTACCTACTGCTAACACCCCCACCTCAGTCACATTAACAGCAGATATTTTTTCTACAACCACACTCATCCCTCCTCCTGGGCCCTTACTTCCTCCTGGGCCCCCTACTCTGAGGATTTTAGAAAAAGATGTCCAAAGTCTCCTTCAAAAACAAAAAATCAGGAAAGCATCTGGCCTAGACAGTATAACTTCATCCTGGCTGAAAACCTGCACTGCACAATTGACCCCTAGATTTTCAACAGATCACTGGACTGTACTATATCCCTTCTTGCTTTAATCTTCTACCATCATCCCTGTCCCTTAGAAAGCCTCCATCAATGAGCTAAATGACCCATTACTTTAACATCTGTAGTCACGAAGACCTTTAAGAGGCTGGCGCTGGCCCATCTGAAAGCCATCACAGATACACTGCTCACCCTCTGCAGTTTGCCTATTGGACAAACAGGCCAGCAGATGATGTGTTAATATGTCACTGCATTATATCCTGCAACATCTTAACTCCCCAAGGATCTATGCACGGGTCCTTTTTAAGGACTTCAGCTCAGCACTTAAAACCACCAACATTTTTCTTCACTACAAAGTGACCCAACTCACTGTACCTGCCCATACCTGTAAATGGATAACCAGTTTTCTGACAGAGAGGAAGCAACAGGTGAGGCTAGGGAAAATTACATCCAGTACTCAGACAATCAGTACTGACACAATCAGTATTGGTGCTCCTCAGGGCTGTGTGCTCTCTCCACTACTCTTTTCTCTCTACACAAATGACTGCATCTCTGGGGACCCCTCTGTCAAAATTCTGAAGTTTGCAGATGACACAACAGTCATTGGACCCATTAAAGATAGTGATGAGTTTGCATACAGATGGGAAGTTGAACATCTGGCCCTGTAGTGAAACATCTTAGAGTTGAATACACTCAAAACTGTGGAGATGTCAGTGGATTTTAGGAAGAGTTCTCCTATTTCACCTCTTCTTATACTCCACAACACAGTATCAGCAATACAGTCCTTAAAGTTTCTGGGCTCCATAATCTCTCAAAACTTGAAATAGATGGCGACCACTATCACCATCATTAAGAAGGCACATCAAAGGATGTACTTCCTGCGTCAGCTCAAGAAGTTCAACCTGCCTCAAAAACTGTTGATACAGTTCTGCAGATGAATCACTGAGTCTGTCCTTTGGACCTCTATCACTGTCTGGTTTGCTGCAGCAACCATGCAGGACAGGCACAGAATCCAACAAACAATCAGGACTGCAGAAAGAATAAATGCAGCTAGCCTGCCCTCCGTGGAGGATCTGTATATTGAGAGGGTCAAAAGAAGGGTGGAGAAAATATCTGCAGACCTCTTTCACCCTGGACATAATTTGTTTGAACCTCTTCCCTCTGGACAGCACTATAAAGTATTGCATAGCAAAACAATAGACACAGGGACAGTTTTTTCTTCTGTGCCATCATTCAGCTGAATACTTGACTCATGCTATATGATAGGACACAAAGTGCAAAGAACTTTAAATTAATCCAGAAGTACTGTCTAAGGTGTACACATAATTATTAATAGATTATGGTTCTAATTCTGTATTTTACTGTATTCCTTTTCTATTGGCTATACACTTTGAATGCACTTTACTAGTGAATACATAATTGTGTTTATGTTATTATTTTATCTACTGTTTTCTTGCAAGTACACTGAGAGCTGTTGTACTGGAGTCAAATTCCATGTTGTCTACCCATGCTTGGCCAATAAAGTACCTGAATCTACTTTTCTCAGATGAAGTGAAGAATCAATAATCTGGGCATACTGAATGAAGCATTTTGGATTACAGAGAAGCAGCAGCCAGCTATGGAAAATTCAGGTTCTGTGTTATAGCATGCTCCCAGTTCCAGAATCCAGAACTGCATAGGGACAAGATCCCTTACATACTCTTTTCAGATCTTCCCACACTACCATGTCTGTCTCTTTGTTTATATGTGTGACTTATAATTGGCATGTAAATGTCAGGTAGGAATGCAGGTGTACAGAACAGGATCATTTTCTTCCTTTTGTTCATATGCTTCTGTTTATTTTCAGTTGATATACCAGGGACTTAACTACTACTTCTCCTTTCTAAAGCTTTCAAAACTTTTCACTACTTCTGCAGTATCGCAGCCATTCTTTCAGAGAACCTAACCTTGTCTCGCAGCCTTGTCTAACCCCTGCTGGCTTGGTCAGATGTTTGGGGAACAGTCACTAAAGAATCTGAGAAGTCACCAGGTTGTCTGTACCAATCAAAACCACAGTATACTTTCCCTACCTGGTATCGGGGATCCTTAGGATGGATTGCAACTGCTGTGTCTCCCAGCATCGTCTCAATTCGGGTGGTAGCCACCACCACTTCCTCATCTATCAAAGAAAATAGATGAGGTCCGTAGATGAACAGAGCTAACCAAAAGAGACTCCAGATCCTAATTCCTGTCGAACCATCAGCCAAGAAGTTCATACTAAACCTGAATTCTCGATCTTGTAAGCAAAGGAGACCAGCACCCCAAATTCAACCTTCTCTTTGTAGCCTGGGACGGGCAAAAGTGTCCGGCCTGTTAATTCCTTCTTATCCACCTTGGGAGGAAGAGACAGGAAGTTGCATCAGATCTGAATCACTTAGCCACACACTGAGACAGGAAATAGGTTTTTCCATCCCCATCACCTCTATGTCAGAAATGGCTGAGTTGAGGGTGCAAGACCAGTTGACGAGGCGCTTGCTTCGATAGATGATCCCTTTCTCGTGCAATTGGATGAAAGCTTCTTGGACAGCATAGGAGAGTTTCTGTGGGTGATACAAGGACACAGTCCCTCAGATGAAGTAACAATCCCATTGGTTTCTTGTGATCCAGATCACAGGAATTGTTGTTTCAAAACAGCTTCTGAACTGTTTTGAAAAACTGCTATCATACCCAAGTTTTCCTTCTACTCTTGGATGGCAATTATTCTTTCCCATTCTCTGAACTGGGGTTGGCAATGCACAGGTCATGGGTTGTATGTAAATTCCAAACATGGTTTCCAAACCTATCCACCTACCTACCTACCATATTTATATGCCGCCAATCTCCTAACAGACTCTTGGTGGCTCACAATCAACAAAGGCCAATTT
>JANHZU010010342.1:230239-242962 GCA_032468055.1 Acrochordus granulatus | reverse complement strand
CTGACACCGGAGGGAAGGCGACCCACCCGCGCCGCGCCTCCCCTCCCTTTACGGGACCCTCCCTGGTGGCCGAGGGGACCCCCCGCGGCATCTCGGCCCCGCCCGGCTCTTGCCGGGAAACAAACCCGCACCCCGCACGGGGCCGCGCTTTAACGCGGGCTTTCTCCCCTCGCGAGGAAATGTCCTTTCCTTCGCCCGCATCCTTCGGGCCCGTTGCATCCCGTTCGCAGCGGGGGGGGCACGAGGGTGCGCATGGAAACCTGTGGAAGTGCACGTAGCACGCTTGGCATGGTGGCCGGGATGCCGGCCACCTCCGTGCCCAAGATCGCAGGTCAGCAGCAAGAGAGGACGGGCTCCGACGCACCGTGTGTCGTCCGGCTGTTTGGGGGCCCCTCCGTGCCACCCTCGTCCCCACAGCTGCTGCCTTCCGGGAGGGAGAGCAGGCCAAGGCAGGTCCCACAAAACTGTTTGGCAAGCGTGCAGTGCAAGCTGCCTGTGCCCGATAATGACTTAATGCCGTAATTGCAGGGAGCGCGTTACTTGTTTTCCGTTGACCTCCTGTGGCACAGGAGCTTCCCAGCACAGATTACCAGTGGCTGCATCAAATGAAAAAGTGGACAAGTTGCTGCGCGACGCACCTCTCTCGGTGGTGGTCTTATTCGTGATCGTGCTAGATTTTCCTCCTGCCTTTTTATGTATAAAAATGTAGGCTTCCCTGTTTTCCCCACAACAACCCCCCTGTGAGGTGGTTTGGGCTGAGAAAGAATGACCGGCTAGTGTTGGTAAACGTGTTTTCCATACTTCATGCCCCTCTGTTGGTCGCACTGTGTGCCTCATCCGCTGCTTTCTTAGACAAATCTGAGATAAATCTGATGTTCAGTGAAGTTCACGCAGTCTGCTCAGAACGAAAAATTGCTGCGCTGGACGCAAAGGAAGGAAAGCCTCCTTCTCTTGGGGACTTAGTCCATAGTAGTCTTTTGCTGACAGAGGAAGGACCCTGCTGAATCTGAACACGTGTTCTTCCCTGGTGCTTGCACTGTAGCACATTTATGCAAGTCTCATCTTGCAATGAGTACACAAATACCCAGGACACACCAGGTAATTTTACACCACCGGTTGCTTTCAAATGCCAGCCCTGCTACAACAGACAATATTGCCATATTCTCTGCAGCAGCAGTCGAACTTCATCACAGGAAGTCTTCTAGCTTATTCTTGGGGTCACAGTACAAACCAGGTTTCAGCATAGATCTGGTTTGTTGTTTTAGGGTGTTTTGAAACTTAATACAAGTAATTTTCCACTTGCTAACTTTTAATGCTACTTTCTCCCTTGGAGCTTTTATTCCATCTGTTCAATTAATGCATCTTTTATATTGTTGCTTTTTTATGACTCATTTAAATTTTCATTTTTCCGTATCCTTTATATGCACTTCTTTTTAAGGGCTGTAGCCTATCCTCTTAAGTCAGTTTGTGGTCATAATAAAGATCGATCTGATTTGTTAAAGGAAGGAAAAAGTGATTCTGGCTGCTACTTTGCTTGAAAGTTGTTAAATAAAAAACTAATTTTGAAGGCTGCCTCTCTGCTGATATTTTGAAGCTCTATATCTTCACATATATTTTTTCTAGAGCTGAACAGCAAATACATTAGGATTAGCTATATATATAAATTGTGCTTTAATTACTTTCTTCCCTCTGGCTATCTGAAAAGAAGCAGACAGGAGCATTCAGCCTTCTGCTAAAAATAAGTATCTTTACCAATCAGTAAAGTACAAACCACGGGCCATCTTTCTAGTGATTTTTAATTTGTTGTCAAATTAATTTCACACATAGTTAACTTTTCTTTCACATTGAGTCTTCCATGTTGAGGTGTGTGTGTGCTGCTTTGGGGTTTTCTCAGAAAATACAAGCAACAAAAAATAGTCTGAATGGAATAAAAAAAATATTAGTATGAAAAGAATGGGAACATGTTTACCTTCCAGCCTCAAATCATGACAAGCATGTGAAAAATATTCCCATTAAGTGTCTGGTAGTTAGATCAGATCATTAGTGGGAAAAATGCATTCGTTTGAGTGAATATCCCATTCAAAGCTATAAAGTATAGGCAGATTTTAAGTGCAGAGAACCAACCTTCTCTCTCAATATTTTGAATCACAACTACCATCATCCCTTTCTATTAACCTGCAGGCTAGGGTGGATAGGAATTGGAGCCCCAACAGATTAGAAATTGAGAAAGCCTTTTGGATAAAAGTTGAAACGTCTTCTACTTGAAAAAATCCAATCCAGATGCCTGTTTTTTAAACTTTTGTTGCGATGCAATTACCCTGGACGAGTGAGAGTCTTCACAGACCAACAGATTAGAAAAATCCAGTTGGCCAAGTGTTGTGACCCAAACTGGTGCATCCTTATAAATCAGATTTTTTTCCTAGTTCCAGCTTCTGTTCGTGATACGTGCACGTATGTCTTCAGATGTGAATTGGAACAATATAAAGGATGCCCTTCTAAAGTCATGGCCCTACTTAGCTGAGTCCCTCTGTTAAATTGGATAATAGGAAGCTTTAGCCCTGAGGTCAGTGGGGAAAAGAGTTATTGGAAGGTGTAATTAGATAGCAAGGTCACGTTAGGCTCTTGGAAGGAGTGACTTCTGCAAAATAATCTGCTTTTGATTTGGAAGAAGTGCTTTCAAAACACATTTGCAGATTTAATCCTAACCTGCACCTAACTGGTTAAAGCAGCTTCAGATTTTTCCCAGAATGGAAGTTCAGAGAAATGTACGCACTATGTTCATCTGTTTGGTTTGGTTACTATTTATGTACTCAACCAGGCACTATTCATTCATGTGTAAAAAAACCCCCCAAATTCTGATGAATATTGTCAATCTGTAGTATTTGTAATGATTTGATATATTATTATTTTTTCATAGCTTGTTTAGTAAGCTGGGTTCCTTCTGAGAAAAAAAATAGACGTTCTTAGGGTAAGCTGAGCAAGTGATGCAACTTGAATTTGGAAGAAGATCAAAAATGGGAAAAAAAAGTGATGTCTACAAATTGATCTTTTTTGGAAGGGCATGTGCATGCAGGTGTGTTGCATTTAATTTGGAAAAGCTGAAATTGGGAATACTGAGAGACCTAGGGGAAGCGCAAGAGAGAGAGAGAATGTGTGTGTGTTGGTCTTGCTGAATCAGTCAGTCCCTAGGGAAGATTTTCCCTGGCAGTTCTTCAAATAAAAAGAGGATGCCAGAGAGCAAAGCCATGTCAAGTGGGATATGATTTAAAGACTTTAAATAAGCAGTGCAAATAGGAAATCCATTCCTTGTCTATCATAAAAAGTAATGGGCAAAGGAAAACATACTGCTGATGCTGTAAATCAGTTCTGTGTTTGGCTAATAGAAGCACGTGTGACCTTGGTGCTTCTAGCTGAAAGAGATGAATGCTCATATATTAAGTTCTCTGATAGAGGATAGACCTCTGTCGGTCATTCCATATCTTGGATCTAGCCTGTCTATGATACCTCAATTTTCAAAGTTGTATCCAGTGATACCATTACATTTCTGTTTTCAGAAAGAGCATTTTTAGTGCTTTTTGCAGTACCTGGGAATCCTACCAACCTTGAAAGGTAGGAAACCATGTACAAATATTCTTCATTACTGGGCTGGCATGCAAGCTCAAAATTAGCTCAGAGTAGGGCAGCCTTCAGTGCCAAGAACATTGGCCTTCAAACTGGGCCAAATGTTGGATAAGAGGAAAAGAGAAACAAAACAAATGTTGTTTTGGTTCCCTTCCAGTTCATCCATCCAGGACTTAGATGTAGCATATTTCATTCAGGATTTCTTCTCCAGATACTATTACCATTGTCTACATGTTCTTCTAGAAATGTATGGATATGATGGAGGTTCTTTCCAAAGTTGGGAGTCAACCATTACAGCTTTTATATCTAATTTCCTTTATGCTGTTATAATTCAGAAGATTTATGCTCTTAAAGTTTCTTATCACCTCTGCCTTTTTGCCAACCACCTTTTTCTAGAGTAGGCATGTCCATTCTTGGCAACCTTGAGATGTGTGGACTTCAGCTCCCAGAATTCCTCAACCAGCATAGCTGAGCCTAGCTGGCTGAGGAATTCTGGGAGTTGAAGTCCACGCATCTTAAAGTTGCCAAGGTTGGACATCCCTGTTCTAGAGGTTCTTTGGCATGAGCCATGCTTCCTTGTCTTAAACTATGACTCGTGTGCTTACCCTTATGCCCCTAGAAGTTGTCTTTATGCTTTCTTGGTCCTTGGTGGGGGAGCAATGCTTCCCAACTTGGGCAGCTTCCAGATGTGGCAACTTGAACTCCCGGAGTTCCTCAGTCAGAAAGGCCATTGCTGAGAAGTTCTGGAGCTGGAAGACCATACACCTGGACATTGCCTCTGTAGACCTTAGCCTGGTTTAGCTTGAAGTCGCAGGATCTGCGAAGTCCAAGAATGCAACCCATGGGATGGGATTCCTTTCTTTTAAAAAGGTCACCTCTTTGTTTTTCACCTGCCTCTCATGATCAATTGCACATTGTTTCCCTAGATAATTGTTCCTTTACTGAAAGAATAAGACATTAATGGCAAAAAGACCTTTTCAGGAGCAGTCAACAATTCAAGTTCAGTTTAGCAATTATGTGACTATTGTTCCCACCAGCTTGATGATGGAAAGGCTCAAAAGCCCGGTTAAAACTCGTCTCCATCCCACTGTTATGTAGAGAAGCTAGCATTCTTCATGCCTAGGATTTTTACATGTCTCTTGCAGTAATTTTGGGTAATAATAAGTCCAACACAAACTTCTTGAGTATAGAAACCTACAAAGAGCATAGACAGCCTGGGTGAAGACCTTTGGATTATGGTCATTTTTATTCCATGATCGTGAAGAGGCAGATCTCAGAGATCATAATCTTTTTCTTCTGGTTCTGGGTTTTCGTGCCATGAATTGGGGAAAAAAACAAAATATTTTGTTGGCTAAGGAAATAGACCATGGCAGAATTCCGGATTCTCAATGCCTCTTGAAGTTTGCTTCTTTTTGGAAAACACTGCTTGGTGCTGCCAGAATACCATTGCAGACAGTTTGGAATATTTTAAACATTTGTGCCTGAAAACAGCATTTGCGTTTGCACACCTGCAGCGACCCATCGTTTTGAAACTTCCCGTTTTTCCACTATCTGCTAGTCCTCTTGTAAAGGGTTTTTGAGTCAGGGTTGAAGATTTCCTTCTGAAAGGTGGGGTGGTTCTTTTTTTAAAATAGGTTCAGGATAACACTGGCTGCATCGAAATGGATGAACTGAAGGAGAATTTGTAAGGTTAAAATCACAGATGCGGAAGGCAGTTGGAAAGATTGTTTGGAAAGATGAACTTGGAGAATGGCACAGGGAGGCAGGGGGGGAGAGGCGATGGCACTGCTCCATGAAATGGATTAGATGCAGCAGGCAAAATATGCATGGAAGCCCGCTGGGTGCCTTTGGGCCAGGCACTCTTTGTCAGCCCAGCCCACCTCACAGGGTGGTTGTTGTGGGCAAAATAGGAGGAAGAAGGAGCATTCTAGTTCACGACTGAAAAAAGTGACTTTTACCACCAGTCATCCCACTTAACGGCACTAGTAGCATCCCCACAATCATACAAGCAAAGTTTGTACTATATACTAGTCGTGGTCTACCACTATACCACCAGCATATATTTACAATGGCTGTAGTGTCGCAGGGTCATGTGATTACCAGCCTTTCCAGCCGGCTTCCAAGAAGCAACGTCAACGGGAAGCCAGATTTGCTTAATGACCACGTGATTCGCTTAACGACCGTGACAAAACAGGTTGTAGCACCAGGCATAGCTAGCTCCCTTAACCATCACCTCGCTTAGCCACAGAAATTGCGGTGCCGGTTGTGGTCGCCAGTCGAGCACCGCTTGCAGTTTCTTGCCTCCGCGGTGCGACCACGATCTTCTCCCTCCTCTTCCCGCTCAGGCTCCGTCTGACCAGGCTCATCCCCATGCGATTCTGGGGCAGAGTGCTGGGCTTGCAGGCCAAGAACTCGCAGTTCCTCCTGGAGGAGAAGCCCTTCCGCATCCTGAGTGGCTCAGTGCACTATTTCCGCGTCCCTCAAGAGTATTGGAAGGACCGCTTGATGAAGATGAAGGCGTGCGGCTTGAACACCCTTACAACGTAAGACTGGGCTCTTCTCTGGGGCTCGCTCGGCTTTGTCCCATAAGTGCTGATGCCGCTGCTGGAACACAGGGAGTCCTCGACTTATGACCGATTGCTGACGATTATTACAACCCAGATTCAGAGTTCCGCTGGATTCCTGCCCCCCCCCATGGTCATGTGCCTGCACTCTGGACGCTTGGCAGGCAGGGTGCGTTCATGGCCATTTGCAGCATCCTGAGGTCATGTGACTGCATGTTACAATGATTTGATCAAAAACCAGCATTTGCTTAGTGCCCTTGGTGAATGTTTAGTTTGCTTAACGGCCATGGCTTTTGCTTAACAATCATGGTGATTCACTTCATGTCCATTGCAACAAAAGGTGGTCAAATCAACTCGGGTCAGATGACTGACTTGTTATGACCCAAGTTATGACTATGATGTATTGGCTTGGTTACGGTCACAACTGGAGGACTACCTGTAATAGATGATGCTGGCTTTCAGCCACCACTGATGTATCTAACCCGTCCAGCTCTCTTGCATTTCGGACTGGAGTTATTCCTGTCCTGAGCAGCAGACAGGAGCTGACCTCAGTGTCTTCTGTACGTAGCATTTAACTCCGAGCTCCGTCTCCCGCGTAACTCTGTAGATTCAGGCGCCCTTTCACAGCGTGCTTTATCACACGGGCCCAGACTCGGGCGAATAGTCAGGTCTTGTGAATTTTGGAAAAGGAAAGAAAGGAAGGCATCTGTTGTACAAAACCAGCCAACCAAGAGGAGACCAAAGATGGGGATGCGCAAGGAACGCCATCTTTATTCGGATGCAAAACGTGCTGATTCACACGGGGTGAATCTTCTTTCAAATGGCCTCACTCCGCCCCTCTTTCCCTTTCCCGTGCTTTATTTTCTTTCATTTTTTTAATTTTGAGTCAGTCCTTGCAGTTGTCTTAGCCACATTTTTTGCAAGTGATTTCTTCCATCGTCGTCTTCCCAGGGCCAAGAGAGAATAACTAGCCAAAATCACCCAGCTGGCTTCGTGCCTCAGGCAGGACTAGAACTCACCGTCTCCTGGTTTCCAGCCTGGCGCCTTTAATCTCTCTACCAAACTGATTCTCTGTCCTTTATTGAGGGGCATTTATTCATTTTGCGCTCCAGGTATGTCCCGTGGAATCTTCATGAGCCCGTCAGAGGCACATTTGACTTCAGCGGAAACCTGGATCTGCAGTATGTATCAGGGGATCTTTATTTATTTATTTGTTTGTTTGTTTCACAAAACTAGCTCCTGAAAAATCTCTCTTCTTTCTTCTGGTCACTAACTTACATGTACTGGATTCCTCATTCCTGTACAATACTTGGGGAAAAGAGGGATGCTTTATAGAAGTCAAAATGTGGGGAGATGGTTAGAGCTGGTAATCAGCAACCAGAAGCACGGGAGGTTCTCGTGCTGCTGATTGTCATAAAAAGTATCGGGAAGGAGCATCATGTGTGCTGCTCTGAGATATACAAATAAATGTCTGTATGTCTCTCAGCACAAGATCCTGATGAAGAGAGAGCGCGAGCTGCTGCCTTTGAGCCCCGATAGCTGTAATCTTTGCAAACTGTGAAAATATCAAGAACGTTGAGTTGACAGGAAAGTTTCGCGACTCACTCTTGATGATCCCTATGTTCTGTAGCGCGGTGGCCGAGCGAGTAGGAAGGTAGACTTGTTGGCCAGATGGTTGGCAGCTTGGCAGTTCGAGACCCAAACGCTGCCGTGACGGGTGAGCTCCCGTTCTCCGTCCCAGCTCCTGCCAGCCTAGCAGTTCGAAAGCACGTCAACGTGCAAGTGGATAAATAGGAACCACCTGAACTGGTGGGAAGGTCACAGCATCCGTGCGCCTCGGCATACGATCGGGCTGGCTCTTCGGCTTCGGACAAATGCTGCTCTTCGGCTCTGAAAGGGAGCTGAGCACTGCCCCGTAGAGTCGCCACGGCTGGCAGGAGACACCTTCGTCTCTTTCACCTTTTGGCATTCTGTGACTAGGTCTTCAGCTGGGTTCTGAACTTCCTTTGCTTCTCTAGGACTTTTCTTAGGACTGCAGAAGAAGTCGGGCTATGGGTGATCCTGCGCCCCGGACCGTATATCTGCTCTGAATGGGATCTCGGTGGCCTGCCCAGGTAAGTCTGAATGATTTTGACTTCCGCGTAAATAAAACGTTGCTGGGTCCGCAGGATTCATTTTATAAGGTCCACTTCTGAGGACAGAAATCTAATAATTGATTATAATAGTTATAATAACGGAGTACAGGTGGTCCTCAAGTTATGATCATAACACATGAGGGTCGTAAATCGGGTTACCCCACGTGGCCGATCCAGTTTTATGACATTTTTTGCGGCAGTTGTTAAGTGAACACTGGTTACTCAATAAAGCGATTGTCCGCTACGGAGCTAGTTTTCGGGAAAACTGTTGTAAAACAGAGTCACATAACCGCACAGTGCTGCAAATGGCTGTAAAAACAGCCCAGTTGCCGAGTGTCCAAAGTGAGGTCACGTGACTTTTTTCCCCCACTGTAGGCTAAGCAAACCGTTTCGTCCCTTCTTCTTTGTGACAATCATCTAGATCAGTGGGGTCCATCTTTGGCAACTTTAAGACGTGTGGACTTCAACTCCCAGAATTCCTCAGCCAGCATAGGAATTGAAGTCCAGCATGGGAGTTGAAGTCCACACGTCTTAAAGTCACCGATCAGACCCCCTGATTTAAATACTAAAAAATGAGCCAAAGGTCATGCTTAACCTGTTTGTATTACAGAACCCAGTTGGGTTAATAGACTTTCCCTCTGTCTGGGGATTAAGGGTGGCAAGGATTTTGAATCTGCCTCTGCTTTTCTGCCCCTACCTCCCCTCTCACCCTAGAAATCTGTAAGAAAATAAGAAGGGCCTCCCCACTAGTAAGAAAGGCCTCTCCACTTCATCCAAGTCAGGAAACAGCTCCCCTTAGTTTCTCTGTGACCCCACTGCCTGCTCTTTGGGGTCAGAAGTCTTGGCAAAATCCCAACAAAATAGAATTTTTCTATTCCAAAAAAAAATAGGAAACAAAATCAGCCATGTCGTTGAATGCAAGTTCCCCCATTTCTCAGTTTAGATTGTTAGAGAAGGTGCATCAGCAAATTAATTGTTGGAATCACTTTTAAAATTCTCTCGGTTCCGCTTTGGAGTCGTGCACAAGCAGCACTTTCAGCCCTGCAGTTCTGAGACTTAAAAGCAGGACGGGAAAGCAGCCTCATGAATGGAGAAGGACAAACTGCCATCCAAGCCTTGGAGATGGAAAAGGAAGAGGAGAAGGGAGAACAATAGACCAGCTTATGCAGGGTGATGGGAGAGAGAACTCGCCTGGTGCCGCCACCCAGAATAAAAGCACCATTTGTTCCTTCTGCATTGAATTATTCAGCATAAAAGCATTTTATACCCTCCTTACATCCACTCCCTCCTTTCACATGTATTTCACATAAAAGCAGCAAATAATCTTTCAAGAGCAGGAACTATAACTGGAGAGAGAGCATTTAATGGAGCATGTTGGTCCCCTCTAGACATAAAAAGGTGTGTCTGAGCCTTAAGTATCTTGATTTCTGGTCCTCTTTTCAAGGCAAATGGGGCAAGTAGAATATTTGTAGCTCAGGGTTGAACTGTGGGTCCTGGGTGCTCTCTGAGCTTGGTTGTTTTCTTGCAGATGTTTCATGATCCCACTAGGTAACATCATCAGTGGTAGAAAGGAATGGGGCAGAGAGCAAACCCCATTCCCTTGTAGCACTGATGACCTTACCTCATGGGATCATGAAACATCTGCAAGAAAACAGCCAAGCTCAGAGAGCACCAAGGACTCCATCAATGGGGCAAACTCAGGATTGGACCTGGGTGGGAAAGTCACCCATAGAAAGGAAGGTGGCCCTGAGCATGTGGCCTGGATCTAGTAGTAGGCGGCATGGAAGTGCCAGGGTTAGTTCAAGTCTGTACCTGCAGCCTACAGGCCCAATATTTGCTGTGAAATGAACATGAGGGTTTTCCAAGGAATAGAGTTCAAATTCTGGACTCTCCAAAAAATCTGTATGAAGGAATGAGCTAAATTATCTCTAGGGAAGCCTTTTTCAATCTAGTGGCCCTCCATTCTTTTTGTTTACCATTCTGATGTGAGTTGCATTCTAGAAAATCTGGAGAACTAAGTTAGTACCAATAGAATATTTGTAGTTCAGGGCTGAACTGTGGAGTCCTTGGTGTTCTCTAAGCTTGGTTGCTTTCCTGCAGACATTTCATGACCCAACTAGGTAATATCATCAGCTTAATGTTTTGGTCATGAAATGTCTGCAGGAAAACAACCAAGCTCAGAGAGCACCAAGGACTGCACAGGTAAGTTGGGAAGGGCTGCTCTACCGCACTCTTTGTTTATCACATTATTTACAAATGTGATAGATGAGTGACTCTGCTGCGCAAAAAAAATCAGCTCAATGCCTTATTACAAGTGAGAAGCTATGATAGTAGATGACTTGTACTATTGTGGAAAATTCCATTGAAGCAGCTCTTAGTTAGACTGGGAATTTAATCCATGTTGGCTGAATTTGCATGAATTTTTGGCTTACTCTTCGGATACCTCCATCATCCTTCCCATTTAGCAAAATGAATTATTGACTTTCTCAGTTGCGTTCCTTTTTTATTTTCCTTCACTGATTTTATTTCTTCTCTCTGGGGATCTTCCATTGATGCCATGCCTTAAAGCAATACTCTTGATGACTGCAACATCATCCTTGAAAAACTGTCCTGGTTACTAGATCCCAAGGGATCGCTCATACTCACCAATCCTGCCTGTTTATTTTTTTCCACTTATCTTTTTTCACCAGAAGCTTCATCTCTCTGGAGAATTTTGCTCAACTAAAACTTTTGCCTCTCTCTTAACTTTCCCATCTCCTCTCTCCTCTTTTCCGTGAACTGACTTGAGTTGGTTTTCTCCAGTTCTGTGCATTTGCATATTTTAAAGGTTTAAGATACTTAAACCTGTAATTTGAGATATGTTTAAAGATGGCAAAAGAAGCCTGTTTTGCATTGTAGGGCAAACCCACCCAATTTGGTTTTGTATTCAAGGCAAATGCAGTCTTATGCAAAAAATCTTCCCCTTTTTCAAATTTATAATCACAAAAGTATGTATAGTATTAAAGAAAAATACACATGGTCGTTGCTCTGGGAAAAAGTGCACACTAAAGTATAATATTAGGGAGAGATGAGAAGGTTCATATCTTAGGAAAAGTGGGTAAGAAAATAATCATATTGCATCTGTTAAAAATTATCCAAGAGGAAAAATAGATACATATGGTTATTTTAATGAACTTCTTCAAGCATTTAAAAATTATTTAAAACTAAGCTGCTCCAGACCATTTATTTCAAGCCTCCTTAAGGGGGAGAAGTAAAACAAAAACCTCCAGCAGGCATGACTTTTTTTAACTTCTCCTATTTTGATAATTCTGATTATCTTCCTTCTAGCTGGTTGCTTCAAGACCCTGAAATGCAGCTGAGGACAACCTATAAGGGCTTCACTGAGGCTGTAGATTCTTACTTTGATCGTCTAATGCCTGAGGTGGACCATCTTCAGGTAAATAATGTATCATGGTATATTTATTCCTAAGGTTTCTTTTTTTTATATTAAAATTGCATGATCTTTATCTCACCAAAGTCAGAAACAAGGCAGATGCTAACCTATTCAAATGCCCCGGCTTAGTTTTGTTTCTAGGTCTTCCCGGAGTGCTGTTCAATGTTGACATCTTGCAAGTGGAAAAGGAGCCTGTAAGGAGAAGGCAGGGCATGCATGTTGTGATTGACTTCATTTCTGCCTCCTGAAAGTGTCCTTGACACAGAGGGAACCCTTGGTTTCTTATTTCCATCTTCTGATGAGGTTCAGAAGCTTTTCTAAGTTGCTTTTAAAAGGGAACTTCAGAGCAAGCTGGGGAGGGACAAGGCAAAACTGGGCAGCCTCCTTGTCCATAAATCTTCCTAAATGCCACAGTTAAATCTGACAACTGCATTCCATTTGCTTATATTCTCCTCTTCCTCTTCATAGTACAAGAACGGAGGACCTATCATTGCCATGCAAGTGGAAAATGAATACGGCTCCTATGCCCAAGACCAAAATTACATGGCCTACATAAAACAGGTAAAGTTATCCCTCTGCCTCTTGAATTTTTTTAATAGGTTTACAAAAAAGGTAAAGGTTTCCCCTTCCAGTCATGGCTGACTCTAGGGGATGGTGCTTATCTCCAATGCGTAGCCAAAGAGCCAGCGTTGTCCGAAGATGCTTCCATGGCCATGTGGATATGCTGAGGTGCACAGAATGCTGTTATGTTTCCCACCAAAGATGGTACCTATTTGTTTACTTGCATTTTGTCTTCTTTTAAACTGCTAGGTTAGCAGGAATTGAGGCAAGTAGTAGGAACTCACCCTGTTGCATGGCAGTGCTTGGGTCTCAAACTCAAGCCGTTGATCTTCCGGCTGACAAGCCCAGCATTTTAACTGCTAACACACACACACACTATGTACAAAGAAGAGCTGAAACACGGAAGAGT